>BMAV01022483.1:0-32530 GCA_019973955.1 Trichonephila inaurata madagascariensis
CCATTATTATTAAAATTATAATTTTTGGGCCTTTGGGGGACCCCCGGGAGAAATAATTTAAATGTAAAAATTTTACAGAAAATTTAGGCAATTCCTGATTTTTGTGTCGGTATTTGTCAAAAGAAGAGGAATTTCGTTTATCGAAGGGCTCATGTGATTGCAGCATTTTGCAAGCGCCATGACACAAAGACTGAGCGCTCCTCTGACGGATGCGTGCTGGTATCACCAGAGACAGACGGAAACCGAAACGACGAGAGATTTGACGAAAGTCTATAAGACAGACTTTAACCACTGACAATGTCGTTTTTAAATATTTAACTTAAAATTGTATTTTTGTCACTTTGTAGTCCTCTTTTCTTTGTTAATGATAAAATAAACAGTTTTGTTTTTGAGCTCTTAGTCAGTACTAGCTAACGAACCAACTCCCAAATACAACAATTGATGTTTGGGTACAGAACTCATTACGACGTAACTACACAATATATATATATATATATATATATTTAACTTTTAGACACACATATATTACATTTTCATCCCGTAGAGACGCTGACTGCTGTGCCGTTTGGCCTGGGTTCGAATCCCTTAGAAGGCATGGATATTTGTAAATGAATGTATAGTGCCTTAGCGGCATGAGGGTACTTTAAATAGCCATCGAACCTCAATTCCTCTCGTGAGGTTGGTGGAGGGTGAAAGAGATGGGAGGCCCTTGGCACCTTAGGGTGTACTCCTCAAAATTGCGAAACATGCTAAAATCGTTGTGTCAACTGTGCTCAAAGCTTTTGTCAACGACGGCGTCATAGCCCTTTACCATGAAAATTTGAGGCCTTGATCCGGTCTCTGCCGATCAGGTGGCATTAAATGAAACATTTTCATTCAGTTTAACTTTGTTTTACATAAATCAATGTATATAATTAAGTTTTTATTTTTATTAATGTTGACATTCAAGTGGAAACATTTTCGTTTCAAGATTGACAGTGTAATTTTTTTTTTTAAAATTGCGCTAAGATTATAGGGCCATATGCTTTAATATAAATGAAATTTTATATATAAATTTCAGGCTCAGAGAGAGTGAGTGTTTTGTGATGGTTGCCTTATAAAGAAACAGAAAGAATGATAATGGCATCAGAACTCTCAGTATTGAGCCACTGTCAATTGATGAGAATGGAAATTAGCAGATGTTATCGAATTCGTGAAAGCTGTGCTCTTGAATTTGAGCTTATTTCCTTTCAATAGCATGTAGAAGCTAACATTTAAGCGTTCCTAATAACTTCTTTTTGGTATGGTGGATTTGTTTACGAAAGTGGATTTGTTTACGAAAAACATTTGTTTACGGCTTTTCATTGTCATTCGGTATTTTTTGATGTAAAGTTTTTATTTTACGGCTGTAAGTCAGAACACCAGTTTTCTTCCTTTAACTCCTGGTTTCTTTAACGGTGAATACGGCGGTTAATATGTATGTATAGTTGACGGTGAATACAACGTTTAGTATCCAGGGTATTGCCGATTTCGACCGACTAATTTAAAGGAATGATAGTAGGCACCATGGGGATGACAAATCAAAATAGAGCATTGGATTGCAAAAAGGTGGGATGTCGAGTGGAATGAAAAGGGGCAATGAGAGGTAAGAAAACATTTATTAGATGTAATGCATGCTTACAATACGAATAATGCATCACAGCTGGATGCCAGAAATGCAACGACAAGTGATTGTCACAAAAGTTGTTGGTGGTCGCTGCCACGTGGGTCATACAACAGCCGATAGTACGGACAAAGGATTGTCAGAAACGTTCATAGAAATGTGGTGGGCTGGCGATGCCAGCTGAAGCGATGACGATCCATGTCATGGGACCCTCCACTGTAGCCATGGTTGACTCATACACAAGTGGTTTCAGGTGGCCATAGAAGAAATCCAAGGGACTAAGGTGCAGGGAGGATGGAAGCGATGCAACGGGCCTTCCATGTCCAATCCACCTCCCGGTATATGTAGTACACGGGTGAAAACTCACCGCAAACGAAAAATGGGCTGATGCACCATTGCGAATGAACCGTACGTTCTATTGAACAGTGACTGGTACTCCCTGTAATTCGACCCAACTGCGTTTGGTTCATATAAGCATATTACCCCATTTGTTGATCCACTCCTCGTCTGGCGCAACGTCCTCCTGATGGCTGCCATTATCGTGATTTTTTCCAATGAAATGTGGTTTTGCGACCCCCTGTTCAATGTTGTTTTGTCGGGCTCATGCTGCCTGCTATCATCCCTCTGAATTTGTCAGTCGAATTCGGCTGCACCCTGTATAACTGTTGTTGTTTTGGTTAATGCACACCTGTCCGACGTAGTCACATCGAAACCCACGAAATTCATCGCGGCAGGGGCTAGACGTACGCCTGTCCTTGGCCTTGAGCACCATACAGGTGACAGTACGAATTAGCTCGGCGAAATTCCCCGAAGGGACGATAGATGGCGACACCACCTATCTCCACCTCCCCAATTTAGGTATGTATCTGAAGGGGAAGGAATATTCTCCAGTTTCCTGCACTCGTGATTCAGCCCACAAGACTTTCGAACCAACTGATTTAACGAGCACGTACTCCATGAATACTCGGAGGGTATTTGGTGGCATCGGGTATCGAACCCAGTTCTTCCGGTCTGGAGTCCCATGCTCTAACCACTAGGCTACCCACGGCCTGTATAACTAAAATACACAAGTATTTCTTAAATATATTTTCAGTTTTTATCTTATTTTAAAAATATCAATGAATCTAGTTCCACTATCAACATATCTGCCTCTCAATTAGTAAAATAACTTTTAAATAAAAATTTCGGCCTTTTGCATAAGTAGCGAATTATGTCAGATATTGAATTTCCTCATATTAAAATGAAGAAATAACAAGCCTTTAGAATACTAAAGTCTGTTTTATCTTTAAAATAGAGAAATCATTGCAGTAATAACACGCTATCGTTGTTTCTCGATAATTCATTTAAAAATGCAATAAAAACGCTTATGTTTGTAATCACAAAAACAGAAATCCTTTCAACGAAATAGAAAGTTTTCAATTTCCGAGAATATTTTAAATTAAAACTATTACCTGAAAAAAAAGACACGCTGATATAAACTCAATTTTAAGACTTCCGCTTAAAGGTTAACTTGTTTTTTGCTTTTATGTAAGTAAACATGCTCTGAGAAAAGAATCATTAAAACATTATTCTAAGAAGATATTTCACATTTTCTTTTAATTAAAAATTTGCTTTGAATGTTTAAACAAGAATTTTTTGACATTTTTATTTGTTTTCTGTTTACGAGAATAAAGCGCATAAACTACTAATAATTTTAAGAAAAAAAAGAGCCCGTATGATTTATTTTCGAAAAGTTTTATTTATTATTAGGATTTACGAAGCATGCTGTTACATTGAAATTATAATTGATTAAGTAAGAATTTTAAGGTATCCGACTACGTTCGGAATCGTGATTTTAAAATAGCGCATAAATGGATAATTATCATGATATTTAAGGTATGCGACTACTTGCGACAACTTTTTTTTTTTGAAAAAAGTGAAGATATGGGGATTTTTTTTGTGATTTTTAGGTTTATTTAGTATATTTTAAGCAAAAAATCTCAAAATTCAAAACAGAAAAAAAATGTATTATTAAAATGGGAAAAACTGATAAAAATGTACAACAAATTATATAAACGGGGCCCGCTCTGTACAAATATTTTTCGAACAAATTCTCAATTTTTACAATTTTAATGTGTTACTTTGTTATTCATGTTTGAAATGACCTTCAAGATAATAGATATTTTATTTTTGACAAAAATTAGAGACCTCTATCTTAGTGAATGTAGGAAATTGCTTAAAAAACAGTGATTGTATTCACATAAAGGACTATAAATTTTGAAATAATACAGTGATTGATAAATCTGAAGAACGAAAAACTTCTACTGATATAAAAAACATTTACAAAAAGTTTCATTAAAATATTTTCAAAACTTTTTGAGCAATCGCCGTCCGCGTTTGAATTTTTCGAAAAACACACATTTCTAGTAAAACGCATTTTAAAGTTTGACATCTTGTGTAAAGTTAAGGCATCTTCTTTAGTTAAAACACTTGTAGTTTATGTTTTAGTGAATGGAAAACAAAAAGCTTGGTATTTTTATTAAGCTGATAAGATGGTCTATAAAATAAAATCATAAAACAAATTTGTCAATTTTTGAAAAAAATCATGATTTTAGGGTAGCTGGATATCTTAATGTAACTTAGATTAGAATGCACGTATAAAATTGTTTTAAGGACATTTTGACAAAAAAAAAATTAAATACAATATTTCGGTAAAAACATAACTTTATATAGAATAACCTTTTTTCAAAAAATAACGTTGCATTTTTCACAAAAGGAGCA
Source organism: Trichonephila inaurata madagascariensis (assembly GCA_019973955.1). NCBI lineage: Eukaryota > Metazoa > Arthropoda > Arachnida > Araneae > Nephilidae > Trichonephila > Trichonephila inaurata. Next base: position 4,403 of record BMAV01022483.1, read on the forward strand.
TCTTTTTTTCCAAAGGTGCTCCTTTTGTGAAAAATGCATCTATTATAATAATATTTTTCCAGTATATAGCTTAGACTTCTGTACATAGGCTCAACTATGATATTTGCAAAGTTTACATTATTTTCAGAGTTACAACCCATTGAAATAATTATCAACGTTTTTTTCTTAAATTTTCTCCCCTCTGTTGTTGTAAAACATGGATAAACCCACTTCTAAGTTATGTATTTCAAACATTCTAGTTGAGCCTCTGTAGAGAGGTCTGAGCTATATACAGGCAAAATAATATTATAATAGAAGCATTTTTCACAAAAGGAGAACATTTTGAAAATGGGTCCTTCTATGTTCATTTTTTGTCAAAATATATTACTTAAATATTTTTTTATTGTAATACTATTCTTAAAACAATTTTATATACATTTTTTAATCCAAGGGACACTAAATATCATAAATATTATCCATTTATACGCTTTTGTAAAATCACGGTTCCGAACGTAGTCGGATGCCGTAAGGATTGATTTATATTTGACTTGCTTATTATAATAGTACTTTGATGCTACACAAGATCTCCTGCAACTCCTTTGGGTAATTGATTTTCGCAAAATTCATTCTCAGTGGAATTCTTCTCAACAAAAGAAACATACTTGCTAAATTTCAGTATGTAGGTCTAATAATTCTAATTATCTCGCAATCATGAGGAATAAATGGATTTTTTGAGTTTACTTCTAAAAAGTCGATTTTCATATAATTCATATTTCACGATATGGAAATTTTATGAGGAGGGAAATCTGTTCAATCGTTAACAAAAAAAGTTACGCTGCGTTCTGCTCATGCGCCAAGTCGCTGTCAAAAGGATGCAGGAAAGAGTGTTTCAACTTTTCATAGTTTTTAAAATTATGACCCTTCTCTTCTTACTGAAATAAGACAAGAAATAATACAGAATCGAAAAGATCATTTATTTCTCCACAATGTGATATAATTTTTTTTAAAACAAAATAACGATATTTTCCATATTTGATGATTTTTTTTTCAAAAATGAGTCAATATCGATGCGTTTTAATGAAATTTTTTTTTCTATCGTTCTATATGCATTTCTTATCATCATGATGAATCGACGCTTTGTTCTAAAATAGTTCATACTTTGGTTTCTTAGAATCAGTAATTTAAAATATAAAATATTAAAAACTTTTTTTTACGATTTTTCAAAAGGTACTCAAAATTTCAATTAAACATTTAATAACTTTGTAAGTTATAAAAAAAATGACGCAAAATTTTTTTCCGTTCGTCGTTATTATCCGTGTTCAGTCCAAAGAATAAATAACTTGCTTAAAAATTACGGATTTTAAAAATGTTTTCGTGTATTTCACCTAATACTCTTTTTTTACAATATGTCATTTATACGTATTTTTTCAATTCCTACTATTATAACTCACACTCTCTATATATTTATTTATTTATTTATTTATCTTGGTGGAATTTTCAATCGTTAATAAAATACATTTTAAAGCGCTCAATTGAGCTGAAATTATATATAAATGATTATTTTGGATGACAATACAAAAATATCATTATAATTAATAAAAATTAATTGGTGACTTACCGACCATTTTGGAGTGTCAAAACTTGAAAAGGTTTTTTCTCGCGTTATAAACATTAAGTTGAACTGAAATTTTATATACACGATTGTTTTGGATGACAAGACGATACTTTAATAATTAATAAAAATTAATTACCACTTAATGTTGTGATTCTGTCCTATGTATATACATATTTATATTAATTGTAACTTTTCAATAAAAAGTAGCTAAAATAAAATTTTCCTTTGTTTATCTAAGTAGGAATTGACTTAATTTTTTTTATATTACTTGTTTTTTGCCTTGTCTGTTTAAAAATTACTAATGTTAGTTATTGATGTGGAAACTTGGACTAAACCTTAAATGAAATTAAAATTTAAAAAAAAATTGCAAACTACGTTTATTGTCGTTTCGCATACTGTAGTCATTGACGACAAAAATCAATTTTTGAGCCAAACGACTTTTTCGCGAGTTTTTACCTTTAGCATTTTTTTTTATAAGTTTATAATAATGTGTATAATTATTTACAATACATGTAAACGTCGTTTTTGTTCGACATCTTAAGATATAATGAAGCATAAAACAGAATTTTGCAACTTATTTAAAAATTTATCAATATTAAAATTTATTATCCTTTGTAAAAACTTTTAGTTTACTTAAAAAATATTCGGATGTACAGTTGAAAATTTACGCTACTGACATAATATGTAAAATTAAATTCACAGATATTTTCCGTTTAATAAGCAAAACTTTTTAAAAAAAGTGATCTATTTAAAACAGTTATTTAAAATAATAATAATTATATGTATTCTTTATTTTAAAATTTCGCCTTATATTTACTCTAAAAAGATCCATTAATAGTTGTCCTTTTTAAAACATTTAATTTTCCTTTTTTTTTTGCCGTCTTCAATGTGAACTAGATTTTTTAAGAGAGAGAGAGCCATTTTTTAAGCAAACGGTTGTCGCGAGAAATTAGAAAATGATTTTTAATAATCAATTTTATAATTTCCAATCACTAGAATGATATTATTATTATAAAATAATGGATATTATACATTGTTTTATAATACATTTTACATCAAATCCATTTTATTTTTTCATAAAAATTTCTTCCGTTTGTCTCATTTACTCATTTAATTTATGAGGTACGGAAAGAAATAATTGAAAGAGCTAAATGCTGAAACGTTTCTATCATTTTGAATGTTTTTATTATATAGTGAATGTACATAATGAAGATTTGAGAAATCCATTTTAATATTTTATAAATAGTAAGTAATGAACGTGAGCTTTTGCGTACACAGAAGAGGATTCTAAACTACTGAAGAAACAATATTATGTACTTCCACTCATACTTGGTGTTAATTTCAATACTGATTTCGATAAAAATGAAGGAGATTGAGATAAGTATATTTTATAAAATCAGAGCTTAATTTTGATTTTGCTTCTGATAGAGCGCTGGGGACGACTAGGCATGGTCAAACCATGGATGCGATGTTTTTACCATTCGTAAATAATCACGTATCTACTGACGCTCATGTATTATACTTTAGAAGCCACAGCGATTAATATTGGTGAGAGTATTAATGTAATAAATACTTTAAGTGATATTAATATTGAAGTAAATCAAACTTCTTAAAAATGTTCTCATGTACTATAAGTAACATATTTATGTATACAGTGGTGGCCAAAATTGTGGACACTTTTTTAAATTGTTAGGTTTTTAAGATTCAATGTTTATAGAAAATTTTACGTTGTGCACACAATGCTAAGTAATTTATATCATTTTAAAGGAAATGTAATACTAAATTCAATACAAAAAACAAAATTCATATACTTGCAACGCATAAAAAGTTATGCTGTAATAACTGCCTATATATACATTAAATACTGATGATAACAGTGAGTTGTCAGAGCTTAGGGAAGTTAACTTTATTCATTATTACAACTTCACAACGACGTTTTATTGAGATGAAATAGTGTTTTAAGCTCTTCTTTAGTTATTACATGATGCCAGGAAACAATTATATCCTTAATTAGTTTATTTTTATTTCATGGGTACCTCATTCGGACAACAATTTTCAAACGGTGCCACAAGTTTTCAATAGGATTGAGGTTAGGACTGTTTCCTGACTAAGACAACAACTCAGTGATTTTAGAACGGGGGGTACCAGTCTTTCAATTACTTTACTAAGTGACTTGCAAAATCTTGCTGAAGAATAAATGAAGCATTGTTGGTAAATAGATCCCTGATGGAAAGCAAAAGTTTAGGTTCTAAAATGGTGCCATTGTATTTTATGACATTCAGTGTCCCATCGATGATATGAAGACGACCGATACCATCTGCTGATATTCATGACTAAGTGGTAAGACTATATGGGTACTTCACAGTTGCCTGGATGCAGTCAGGATATAGAATTACTGTTATCTTACGTCTTATATATTTTAGGCTATCACTACGGAATAACGATATTTTAGCTTTGTCCCTCTATATAACTTGGGATCTATAATTATTCGTCCAGTTAATATTTTCCATTGCCCACTGTAGTTCCTTTTAGGGCTGCTGTAAGTTGAAATACGGCTTTTTTCATGGGATTCTACCTTTTAGCCTTACATCTGATAATCTACTTCTGACTGTTTTTAAACTGACAGAAACACCAGCATCACTCTGATCCATTCTGATGGATGCCCATAAAATTCTTTTATCTCTGAAACATAGTAATTTTGTTCTTCTGTCATTAACTGTTGTGGTTCACCTATTTCGGCCATTTTCCTACTTTTTTTCAATTAAATTTTTCTCCTGTTGACATCTTAATAAAACTCTCAGTCTTCAGATGTAGATACTAAACTAACCTTTTTTTGTAATTTGAACAAAGGAAATACCACTTTCTCATCACACATGTGTCCAATCTACTCTTTTATTTGATGTCATTGCTTTTTGATTAAATATCGTTGTTATCCTGGCCAGAAAACAGCCCTGACCACAATCCTATTGAAACTCTGTGGCACCGTTTGAAAACTCTTGGCCCAATGAGGAACCCATGAAATAAAAATGAACTAATTAAGGATATAATTGTTTCCTGACATCATGTAAGAACTAAAGATCTTAAAATTATTTTCAGCTCAATGAAACATCGATGTGAAGTTGTAATAAAGAATAAAGGCAACTTCAACTAAGCTCAGCTAATTCACTGCTATCATCAGTAATTAATGCATAACGGCAGTTATTACAACATAAATTTTTATGCATTGCAATCATCTGAACTTTATTTTATGTATTGAATTCAATATTAAATTTCATTTAGAATGATATAAAATACTTAGCATTTTGTGTAACATAAAATTTTCCATAAGCATACAAACTTAAAAAACCTAACAATTTAAAAAAGTGTCCACAATTTTGGCCACCACTGTAATGTAATTGATGTATATTATTTTATATACATTTTATTTTACCGAATCACTATGAAAAGTATGAATAGAATAAAGAAAATACATACATGGTTTCAGTTTTATATGAGATGCGTTTATTTATTTTGTGTTTGCCTACTAAATAATCAAAGACAACCGTACCTAAGGAATAAACTCGAGTCGTGCGTCGGAGCCGACACACAGTTTATTTCATATATATATATATGCACAGTTGCATTAATATTTTTAATTTATTTTATTAGTTTATCTTTTGAAGTCTTTTTTTATTTCGTTCTTTTTATCAGGAAAAATATTCTCCCAAAATTGTTTTAATTTCCCCCTTTCATATTTAGAATTTCACTTTTTTTACACCGTAAGTGAAACGGGATAGAGCTGTATTAGGATTAAACATTTTTTTCAGTTTCTATATAAGACAGAAGCATTTACTAGTTATTAATGTAACACCTTGAAACTTATCTCCGGAGCTTTTTCTCCCTTTAAGATTCTTTCATTTTTTTTTCATATTCGTGCATAGTTTACAGAGGTAAATGTATATTCTTAATTTACGATAAATGCTTTGGACGCAGCTTTGGAGTACAACAATACTATTCTTCACCTATTTTTTAAGCCTATTTTTTACAGGCTTTTATATGCTTCATCTGTGTGTAACGGAATCTTTGTGAACTCGACTTTTACTCACTTTAAAAGGTCAGACTAAATCAAAATTTTGCACACTTGTCAAGAACCGATGGCAATACAATAATTTAATAATTTTGTTCCGTTGTCCTGAACAGGATCATCAAGATTAACTATTTCCCTTATTTTTTTTAGATTTGGCGACTAATTCCAGATTTCATTTCTAGTTTTGGTTACTAAAAGATTGAGTTAAAACCCTAAAGTGAGAAAGGCTCGCGTCAGCAATTTCTTACCATATTACTAACAATTGTCCAGTTTTTCTGAAAATGGAAATAAATAATAGTTTAAAAAATTATCAAAGCCATTTTTGTTGTAAATCGAACTAAAAAAATGAAAAATAAAAAATTATAGTTTAAAAAACCCAAAAAAACTATAGTTATTCGACCTAAAAAGTAAAAAAAAAATTCTTAATATAAGAATAAAATTATTAACGAATAAATTAATGTCATTATGGTAAAAGCGTGGGGTGCTTCATACTACATTTTTACACAAATCTGCATTTCGGAATAAAACTGGTAAAATATTATAAGAAATCATATCGAGCACCCTGTGCTTTTAACAAAATAGAATAAATTTTTTTTGTAATAATATTATTCTTAGGCTAAAAATTATTTTTTACTTTTTATGTTGAATAATTATAAAAGTGTGTTTAGTTTTTTTTAAACAATAAATTATTTTTGAAATGTATTACGATATTTTTCGAAACAATTTTACTGTAAGAATATATACCATATAATTAAATTTTTTGTATTTAGTTTCTTAATTGTAAATTCTTGGTGTGTTTTGTTGTGTTTTCACCGAACCTTCGATAAGAATTTTTTTTTTATTTTCAACAAGTCTAAAAAGGTACAATTAGTCTTAATGGAATCAGGCTATTCTTGTGTGGTGTTTCAATAAAACCATTTTTAGGCAATCCATAAAAAACTTATTATTAACAATTTGGAAAAATCAACTTATCCAGGGATTGCTGTAACTATTTTGTTATTCACGCACATGAGCAAATTTAAGCATTAAAAGTCTTTTCTCTAGTATATGATCCTTGAAAAATAATAAAACAGTAAATGAAAATGCTAGTTGTTACTCAAACATAGTATTAGTTTGTTAAACATTGCGCTCATTAACTTTTGCCAAAATGGTTTATATTTTCCTATAATGGAGACTGCACGACTTTATAGCTAACCATTAACCAATACTAGCGTTGCAATTGCTGCTATTTCATTGTCCTTTGAAAACTATAAATAGAATCATATTTCTGCTCTGTAAAGGACAAGAAAATCGATTAGTTGCCGTGCTTTTTTCTGTCAGTAGAGTTTATTTTTGATTCATATAATTCTCGAATTTCTTTCTTTGTATATATACAAGTAGTGAAAATAATTAAACTGGTCCTTACCAATTTTACTTTGTTATTATTGAAAACTCAATAAAAATATTTTTTCAATTCTATTATTAGTTCAAACTCTCCCTATTATATGTAATATATATATAAATGCATATAATATATTATATGTACTCCTATTACATATATAATCGAAGGAGTTTGAACTAATAGTAGGAATTGAAAAAAAGATTTTTATTTAGTTTTTAATAATAGCAGAAAATATAATAGGGAGTTTGATCTAATAATAGAACTGAAAAGAAGATTTTTATTCAGTTTCTAATAATAGCAAAAAAAAAAAAAATGGTAAGTCTAAAATTGGTAAGTAATAAGCAAAATAAAATTGGTTAAAAATCAGAATGCGAAGGCGAATAGTTTGATTTTTTAGGCATTATTATTATTATTTTAATTTTAAATGTTTGAGAATTTGGATATTTCTTGAATAGTTTACCAAGTTGAAATAGGGGAAAGGTTGGAAGCCATCAAAGTAGTTTAACCCCACTTATTGCTCCCAAGTCCGAAGTTTCACTTGGATATTTTATAAGTTTTTATTTTACAAATATTTAATTTTGTTTAAAAACTTTGGAATTTTATTATTTCTTTTATATTCGCCATTGATTTTTGAAATGGGATTTTGTATTCTAGGATTCATATAATTTCAAATTTTCGCTTAATTATTGAACTGGGATTGATTTTTATATCTTGTTTAAATTTTCGATCGTTAATAAAATACTTTTTACTCATCCACTGAAGTTCAAATACATTATTTAAAATTTGTAGTGGATGATACTTGATGTTATCACAGTTTTTCAAATATTAATTCATTAATTACATTTTATTATTTAATTTTAAATTTCTTCTACATTATTTTTGACGAAGTTAAAACTAGCTACAACAGATGGTGTCAGTAAGTTTTTCTAACGAATTTTTTTAGGCTTCAAATACTTATACTTTTATTCATCCTCTCAAGTTCAAATATATTTTTTTAAACTTGTAGTGAATGACACTTGATGTTAATACAGTTTTTTCAAAAATAATAATTCATTAATTAAATTTAATTATCATAAAAATTTTTTTCTTTGTTGACCTTAGTAAGAATTGACTTATTTTTTTTTCTTTATATTACTTGCTTAAAAAAAGTAATTGATACAATTTTTATATATATACTGCCATTGAACTAAAATTTGTGAATTACATATTTTAGAAGTGAATTAACTCATTTTATTAGCAGAGAAGCCGACTGGGTGGCGTAAATGGTTTGCCACTGACCTCGTATGCTCAAGGTTATGGGCTCGGCCTCGGCAAAAGTCGGTGGATTTTCATGATATAGAAAACCGACAGCGTCTACGTTAAAGATTCTTCACCGGTTTGGTTGCACTCGGAAGAAATTATATGCCTAATACCTTTTCTCATCGTCAAAACTCAAGTGTCTCCTTCTGGGGAGGAAACTGAGCATCAAAATAAAATTTTGGTGATTGGTAATCTACCTATATGGTGCCACATTTAAAAGTGATACCAGGTCCAGGGGGATGTGCTGGTCTGCAAAGGTAAATACAAATCCGCAGAGAGAGAGAGAGAGAGAGAGACCCCCTAGAAATTTAAAAAATAATAAGAGAGTAGATAAATTTGAACAAAAAGCTTCCATTATTATTTTAACTGAAAACGTAACTCTGAAAATAATATGAGTTTTTCAAAAATTTTAATTCAATCTCGGTACAGAAGTCTTAGGTATATATAGGCAAACTATTATTATTACTACAAAAGCATTCTCCGTAAAAGGAGAATATTTTTGAAATATTGTTTCTCTTTTAATTTGTCAAGAAATTGCTTTTAAGTAATTTTTCCTTGTAATAATATTTGTAAAACTGTTTTATATGTTCTGTATAAACTTAGACTAAGTATCCAAAAAAATTGATCATTCACACGCTTTTTCAAAACGATGAACCCAAACATATTCTCCTCATTATTTTATTTAGCAATACAACTGTAAACAGCTACCAAAAACATTTGAATTCAATACACGGACAATTTAATTATCTTGAAACGAATTTACATTAGAATGTTATCAATCAATTTAACTAACACGCTTCACCTGTATAAAAAGGAGAATTTTTGAACTATGTTTTTACCCACTTTAAAAGGTCAGATTAATTTGAAATTTTGCACACTTGTCAAGGGCGGATGGAAGTACAATAATTTAATATTTCCAGATTAATTCCAGATCCCATTTTTAGATTTAGTGATTGAAAAATTGTTACAACCTTTAGGCGATCACGCGCGCGTTCATGTTTAACACAAATACAACAAATAAAAAATATTAATTCATCAATGCCATAAATGATAGTTTAAGAAACTAAAAAAAAAAACGCTTTTATTGTACATTGAACTATAAAATGGAACATAAATTATAGTTTAAAAAAACTGAAAAACACGCTTTTATAGTGAATCGAACTAAAAAGTAAAAAATAATTCTTAATATAAAAATAAAATGATTAACGAGAAAATTAATATCAGTGCAGTAAAAGCGTGTGGGATGTGCTTTGTACTACATTTTTACACTAATTCTGCATTTCGAAATAGAACTAGTAAGAAATTATAACAAATGATATCGAGCATCCCACGTTTTTACCACAATGACACAATTTCCTTGTTAATTATTTATTCTTATATTAAGAATTATTTTTTTACTTTTAATTCGATTCACTACAAAAGCGAGTTTTTTAGTTTTTTAAAACTATAACTTATTTTTTTATATATATACATACAGAACTAAACAATTCCCATAGAATATCAGTGGAAATAAAAGTTTCAAGTAAGAAGCAGAGGAAGAAGTTAAAAATTTCAATTTAAAAAAAAGGGCGCATGAAAAGGTTTTAAATGGAACACAGATCAGTTCAGTGCTTTTATGGACTTCTTGGATTAACGGAGAACTTCAAAAAATGGTTACTTCAAAACTATTGAAGTGGAAAGTGGTCATCCTCCTTGAATAGAACACGAAATGAAATTCAATCACAGCGAGTAATAGAACGAAAAATACAGAACAGAAAACAATTGCAAATGGAAGAGAGAGGGAACTCCGCTACCCTCTTTCAATCCCCTTCCCCTAATTCAGTTTTGAGACTCCTTTATTCCAGACACGTATATTTCGATATTCGGAAAAAGTGGCGAAACGGAAGTGAAGATGGTTCCACTTCCGGTCACTCTGAAGAGCTTAAAGTTTAAGGTTTGGGAGTTTATTTTTTACTTTCATGTCTGGCGATGGTGAAAAACAGAATATATTTTCTGTCGTTATTTTTTAGCTTATAGAGGGGGATATTAAGGTATCCGACTACGTTCGGGGCCGTGATTTAAAAAAAAGGGCATAAATGGATAATTCTCATGATATTTAATGTCATCTAAATTAGAAAATGTATATAAAATTGTTTTAAGAATATTATTTCAATAAAAAATTATTCAAGTACAATATTTTGACAAAAAATGAACATAGAATGTTTTCAAAATATTCTCCTTTTTGAAAAATGCTTCTATTATAAAAACCCATTTTGCCTGTCTATAGCTCAGATCTCTGCAGAGGCCCCACAAGAGAATGTTTGAAATATATAACTTAGGGGGGTTTTTCCCATGTTTTCGACGACTGGGGAAAATTTTTTAAGGCCGATAATTATTTAAAGGGTTGTAACTCTAAAAAATTGTACTTTTTTAAAAAAATGTTCAGACTTTCTGGAAAGTCTTTAATTTATATAAGCAAAATTTTTTTAATTTTGGAAATTTTTAAAAAAGGGGAAACATTTTGAAAAAAGTTTAATCTAAGAAATTTTTTTGGTATTTTTTAAATAATTTTTTGTCAAATCCCTTAAAAAATTTTATAATTTATTCTAATCTACATGACCTAAATTTTTGAAACCTATCCATTTATGCGGTTTTAAAATCATGTTTCCGAAACAGTCGGATTTAAAATAATTTCCCCAAGAAAAATTTTGTTTAGACTTTATCAGGTACAATATGACATTGGATTATTTAATTTTTAATTTTTATATTACTAACTTTTAAAATTAAATTTAAATTGAAAATCCATCATTTGTATCTTTCTATCGTTATATGATTTAATTTGTTTCAAAGTTTTCTTGTACTTTTTTTTTTTTGACTACTTTCGGGAAAAGTGATTTTCAAAAAAACCCCAAAAGAATATTTTTTTTAAAAATTTAGTGTCCCTTTGATTAGAATAACGTATAAAATTGTTTTAAGAATTTATTATAATAAAATGATTTGAATGCGATATTTTTGGGAAAAAAAATTGAATTTTTATTTTCAAAACATTCTCCTTTTATGAAAAATGCTTTATAAAAAAATATTTTGCCATATTGCTCAAATCTCTGTACAAACCTAAAATAATTTTTAAATATTTAACTTTGAAAGGGTTTTTATCAAATCTTAAAATGAAAAAAAATTGAAAAAACAACACCGTTATTAAAAAATTGGGTAACTCTGAAAAAAATGTGTTTTTCCGTAATTATTAGGCTCTCTGTAAAAGTCTTAGCTATCAAAAGACAAAATATTATTATTATAGTAGCATTTTTTTAAGAGGGGAAAAGTTTTAAAAAAAAAATTCTATTTCATTTTGGGAAATATCACATTTAAATAATTTTGGGAAAAGGGGATATCAGGGCATGGTGCCGCAGCGCTTTTGTTTCTTTGGAATCCCAAAATGGCAGCCACCCTTTTAAAGATCAAAATAATTTTTAAAATTGTTTTGGGGAAAACATCGAAATTTTTTCAAAAAGAAGGATACAGGGGAAAAAATTAAAACTAACAAAAAACAATCAATGAATAATGAATATCAATATAAATAATAAAAGTAAAGACTAATAATATGATATACAGTATTAAAAACCCTTATAATATAATTTAATAGTAAATATATGTAATAATCATATATACTATGATTTCTTATTTTAAAATTTAAAAATCATAAAATTTAATACTTATTATAAAAAAATATTTAAACATTGTAATAAAATAAAAAAATACATAAAAATATCTATTACATTAATTATAACTTAATAACGTAATAAAAAATATAAAAAAAATAACATAAAATTTTTTAAAAATTTTTTGTTAAAAAAATAATGAATGTTATATGATTTTACATATATAAAATAATTCATTTTATATTACATTATTAATAAAATAATTTAAAAATATTTTTAAACTTAATAATGAATATCAATTTCAAAGTGCTAGAAACTTGCAATAGTCTAAAACTCAAGTTCCTTCAAAATTTATGAATAAGGACCGTTCAAAAAGAGCATTTTTAAAACGTAAGCGATTTATAGCGATAATTAAATGTACAACATCCATTCTTTAAAACAAAAATACCCTAGTACTCACCCGTATTAGAAATATCCATATTCGAAAGTATCACAAAAAAAGAAAAAAATAGAAAATGAAAATAATAAAACAATTCCACTGAAGATGGTTAAATTTTTACAGAAATTGAATGAAAATCATGTGAATTTTAGGGGTTTCCGTGGGAAAAAAACCCAAAACGTTTTTCAATTTGTACTTTATCCCCAATGTGCAACCACAATACCAGACGATAAAATATAAGGTAACCCTATTGAATGTTATCCTCCGTCTTGGCGAACATAAACAACTTGGCGCGTGCCCCGTGATATCAAACTCTAGCACCGTAAAATCTTATTTATAATTTTTTTTCATCCGTTTTGTAAACCCACTTGGGTCACGATGCAGATTAAGTGAGTAGAGGTTTTACTTCATCGAAAAGGCCTCTACGGGGCTATTGAAGTGACAGACTTACCCTATGAAATTTGGCACCTCAGTCAAGTGACGAGAATTTCTGTTACAGGTTTCTGTTACAGGTCTGTTACATTTCTGTTACAGGTAACGAATGATATCTTATACTGTTTTTGATTTATAATGCATTAAACTGCATGCTGCCTAATGATCACCTTCCTACTGAGGAACACTTTACCTGCACTGTTGCTTTTGATTAGCTTTGAATTTTTTTAGAAAATAGTAGTAGAAATTGAACTTCTAGTTTAGTTCACACCTTTTTAGTAATAGAAAGTGTATTTGTACCACGAAATTACTTCATAAAGTTTCAATATTCGCACGACCAATATTCAATCCCTTATAATTTTTCATCCACTCCCCCTCCTTAAAATAGCATTTATATTAGATTCAATAATACTATACTTCTATACTAAAACTATACGATACGACCTTAACCTCTTGGTTTTACCCGTATATAAACAATCTCGCTCATCCGGCATTTATTTCCTGTATACGTTATATACACGTCTTTCCGAGAGTCTTATAATCTATTCTGGCCACTGCTTTCCATAAAATTATTTCCAGAGGCTTGGGGATGCAACAAAAGAAAAGAACTTTACAATGTTAGCGAATATTTACTTATTTCAGATTATTTTGTTTCTTCATTCCTCTCCCCAATATATCACATGCACCTACACGCAGAAGGCAGTTTGGCATTGGAAAGCGAATCGGTAACTTTAATCGGCAGTTAAAGGGATTTAGTATAAACCGTACAAGATAGTCAATATAAATTATTTACTTTTGTATATGAATTTTTATGTATGAATTCCTTGGGATCACTGGTAATTATTAAGCTTGTTCTTAACTTGTATTATTGTTAAGTGCCAAATTACATTGTGTGTGTGTGTGTTATAGCCCAATTATATTTATAAGTGTAATATATTAGTGTAAATGTGTATTTATTGCCGGGGTATATCAGAGTCATATATTTGTTTATTTTACTTTCAGTATAAATTAATCATTTTAAAATAATTTTTGTTTTCGACCTTTTCCAATATGCCAACCTCCTTGTAGAGTTGTCCCCTACGCCCTCCAAGAGGCCAGTTGAAATGTATTTGTACATTACACAGAAACAGTTCGTTTTGTATTTGGCTTGTAAAAATATGATGACAATGAATTCACATCAGTTGAGGATAAATAAAGATATATGACCAAAAGAGACAGAAACAAGAACAAATTCAATTTCCATGTACCAATTAACATTTGAAAATATAGTTTAAAAGTGACTTTAGAGTTGCATTTAAGGCATTATAAGATATCAGAATTAAAACATAGTTAAATTTAATTTAAAAATTTAATCTTATCTATTTAATATTAACACTAAAAATATAATGGTTAAGAAACGTATTTTACTACAGTTAACTACTTTTATACATAATATCCTAAAATATGTTATTTTGCTATAGGTAGATGTACCCATACTTTTAGATTTAAAAAGGAATATAATTATGATGTGCATAGTAGGAACACAACTGATATCTAAATGTTTTATTACCTTTCTTTTAAATTTATTTAAACATTTCATTTTGTATAGCCGCACTTCAGTTTAATAATTTACAAGGAAAAAAAAAAATCACATAAAGCAAATTAAAGGAATAAAATCCTTGCACTAATGAGTTAAGTTTTCTTAGAAAAAATCAATTAAAATAGATTTTATTTACAATATTAAATTATACTTATATTTAATAGTTGATATACGTAAATTACAAAAAATAATTTCTTTGATCTCATAAAATAGCCAGAGGAAAACTTCAAAACTTACCAAGGCCATTTTCAAAATGAGAATCAACAGAATTAATCCCTCTTTTTCAAAGACAGTATACACGTATACAAAAAATAATAGCACATGTCACCATTTTATTCTTAGAACAACTTATATACATGAAACCATTACTTGAAATAAAAAGGAGATATTTCATAACACATCCCGCTGACAAACCCCGTTTATCAACCTTTTTATTTCTCGTTTGCAACTGTCGCATCCTTAGGTATGAGTAATAGAGGATAAAATTGTTTTCGAGGAAGAAATATATTTCTTCACCTTTGAACCGTGACTACCAGACAAAAGAAGGGCGATGGACTGCAGCCATTGCGACGACAGCACGCCGTTTTATGAATACACTTCGCGTATCCACCTGAGAAGGGTGAAGCAATTAAATTAATATTTTATAGTGTAATAAAACGGAAGGTTATTCTCTGCACTCCTTACGTAATGTATTTAGTGTAAATTTACAAATTAGAAAGAACATTTTTTACCATGATTTCTGATTCTAAATTGTAATGCAACATCTACATTAGAAATAAAGTTAAAGTTTGATAATTTAGGAGTTCTAGGGATCCTTCATAGGGCATAATTTTTCGGCTATAAGTTAAAATATCATGACATATGAAATTTTTTAAAAGAGGTTTAAAATCTAATTTAAAATTTTGTAAAATTAAGATATTTTCGTATCCAAAGGTAAGAGCAGCTAATGTTAAAAAAGAGATAGTGTATATACCATCCTGCCAATCATGCGAAATTGGCGACTTTTCTAAGTTTAAAGTCGATGATTAAAAGTTGGCAGATTTTTGCTTGACATTAACATGCTATACGTATCAAACTAATCCTCTTGGAATCTTTGAAACATGTCATTCTAGCATTTAATTCACAACCATCCAATTCTGCGTAGGAAGATAATAGGGAATATTCGGAAGAATTAACTACTATAAATGGGGTGATTTTCTAAGCACAGGGAGAAAGGCGGGGAATATACTCTAATTAGGTGATTATTTATTAAAGGTATAGCCATTTGGAATTATAGGGCTTTGATTATAAATGAAACCTTGAAGTGGCGATATTTTAAAGTTGGAATTAAGATAAAGTATCCGACTAGGTTGAAAAGAGGTACTTTTTAGGTGTTTGATATTTGAGTATTTGTTTACAGGTCATTGAGGAAAGAAGTTATTCTTGAGGAAGAATTATTTACATAAAACTAGAAGAATTTATTCAGTTCTTTTAGCATATGATTTATCTACTAATAAATATTTTTAGTTCATTTTTGGAAGGTAGACTTATGATAATTTGGCATGTAAAACAGGATATCTTGAATAAATCAATCAAAATACATTGGAATTTATAACGCCATACTTTCATGGGCCTTTCAGGTGTAACAAAACCGCATGTTTTAAGACGGTACATTTGGCGGCATTTTGCAGCCATTTTTGAAAACTAGAACGCAGTCATTTTGACGAAAAATCATGGCCCATCAAATTTAAATGCTAATAAAATATTTATTTCTTGATAATATTTTTTATCATGGTGCAAAGACTTCGGAAGAGGATCAAAATTACGTATTGGCAGTAAAATTGCATAACTGTTACGCTTTAATTTATTTTTAGCTATCGTTTTGGCAAAAATTTTGTATTTGCTTGATTTTCTAAAATATTTTCAAGAAAAAGGGGCTATACATGTTAAGTTATTTAATAGTTACTAACATTTGAAAGTCAATTTATAATTTCTTTGAAACGGCGGAATTATTCAGAAATCAAATTTGAAAAGATTTATCTCAGAGAACTAGTCGGATACCTTCCAATTAAAAAATAAAAGCTTGATCCTGGAACAGATTGAGAAGGTTAGTTTGTTAGTCGACTAAATAGCTTGCTCGTATTAATATCTCGTTATTCCACTTTAGATTTTGTTAGGACAATCTTAAAGTATTCGTTGAGCTTTACAAAAGTAGGCAGTATAGATTTGAATCATGTCAGAGTGTATGGCATTTTACGCCCCTCCCACAGCTTCAAGATTGCTCGCATAGAGAGAGGAAAACTGGGTCTCCACAATTTGTATTAGGCTGTATCTTAGGTAAAGTACGAGTCTAGCAAAATACAAACACATTTTCAGGAACCAGAAAAATGCATAATTTCCGTAGAGTACAACAACCTATAACTCAATACCTCATTCTAACAATATAGTGTTTTAATAATTTTCAAAATATTCCATGAATACTTTCTTTTTGTTTTAATACCACCGGGAAGGCTAAAACCATTTAACATCACTTGATATAGGGCAAAATGCGGGGCGCATTTTACTGCCGAAAAAATGAATCAACTCAGTTAAAAATGGGAATTATGGTAAAAGATAGTCTTTCCTCTAGGAAGGATAAGTAAGAGCTGGAATACCCCGTATTAAGTTTTCCATTTCCTCTCTTTGTATCTGAAAGATGACCCAAATTCAGGATTATATTCTTTAGCATTGGCAGGCTTTAGCAGCAAAAAAGTTTTTGTTAAAGGCATCTCAGTGGGATCCTGGCAGATTTCATTTTTTTGGATCGGAGAAGATTCATGCGTTTTGAAATATACAAGTATCGTTTACAATCGTAAGAAATATAGCGGCAATTACGCATTTAATTTGTACATATTAGTAAGCGTCCGAGTAATGAGTCAGATTACGATTTGCCTTTTCTAAAGGCATTTTTTAAAAAACAACTTGCTTCTTGTGTATAACTGTGATCATGAGCTTTTGACTCCTTTGGAACCATATAAATTATAGAGACCTTTCTAGAGACAGGGAATTTCCCCCTACTTAGAAGAATATTTGTATGCAATATTGTGGATGATGAATGTGGCATCCCATGCTCTTTCCTTCACAGAGGTTTAGCAAGCGGACCTCATCGTGTTTTTGAGAGACCATAGTCAGTGATGCGGACGATTCCCGAACTCTGGCCTCTGCCAAATACCCACCAACGGAGGGACGATTTGCCTCTCGATGATTAAAACGAGTAGCTTCTTTCCCCACGGCAGGTCTTTAGTGAGTACTAGGCACGGAAGCTCTCGCGTATACTTGCCATTATGCAGAGCTTCTCCAGCCGCTGGGCTACACCATTTCAATAATATTCAAAATAGTTTAATATATATTTATAAAGGTATGGAGCATCCTGTCTTTTAAATACAGTACTCTCTATGAAACAAAACGCATGGAATTACGTTGGTCAGGAACACAAAGGAATTTTGCTCACAAAATAGTCGCAAATAACGAAGACAGTTCTTTGAGGAGCGATAGAATTTTTGAGATAAATACTGAAATACAGGATTAAAACAGCAACCTTCGCGGAATGATATCTCAGAAGGAGTCTTTATATCTTCAACGGTACTCAAAGGCACTTTCTATATCAATTATCTAAAATACGTATATAAATATTATTCACAAGCAATCGTTGCATAATGGCCAGTAATCACTATTCAGCTGCAACAGTCAGAATAATACCCCAAGCAGTCAGGGAGTCTCAAAACCAGACTAACTGACTTTTCGGCGAGCATTTCTATTTATATTCCTCTTTGGATGTACAGAGACCAGCTTACATCGCAGATCTTCTAGAGAATTATTAGTTTCTATACTTCCTAGAAGGTCACACACACAGAGGAGACTGACTCGCCAAGAGTAATTCGCCAAGTCCTTGACTGGTCTGTACCTCGTAGCATAACCTTGTTTTAACACCTAGAATCTTATTGAATCACCATTTTGCATAGGATAACGAAGAAGAAGAAAATTTGATTGTAGATATTACAAATTTTAACAGAAATTAAATCTAGTTTAAGAGGTAAGACCGATACATTACATCAAATACAAATTATTTGCAAATTCATAACGGAAGTACTTTCATTCGAAAATACTGGCATGCCTCAAAAATTCATTTTTAGAAATTTAGATTAATAAAGGGAAAGAAACATACAGTAAGGCAAAAACGCATTTGAAACACATAAATCTGGCAGATTGGAAGTCTATTTCATATCGTTATGAAAATTAGTGAAGAGTATTATTTATTAGAAACAGCACTCTAAAGGAACACGATGGCTTTTGGTGGCGAACCTCTGTCTAGTGATGAGGGTGACACCATGGGCTGGAACCCCCTTTCCAAAGTTTGAACCCCTCTAATGGAAGGACTTTGATGTGGGTTTTCAAGTTTTGAAGCATGGATCAAAAGGTAATACAGAAGTTACCCCCCAAACTATCGCATTACTCTTAATAAGATGCTGTACATTCCACAGAATGAAGTCAATAGTCCAGATTATTTGTACAAATTATAAAAATTAAGTAAAAGTAAAATAAAAAGAAACCATAGTGTAGCCAAATTAAATGTGAACGTAAAAGTAATAGGAGATATTAGGCGATTTCAAAAGTAAAAATTATCTTATAAATTCTCTAATTCGGAGAATTTCGTATCACAGTTACTTGTGATATGAAAACTGCCTTTTGAATTTCCACAGTAAATAATGCTGTTTTTCCACTTGTTCGTTAAATATTCCTTGATTAAAGAAAAAAAAAAGTCTATCAAAAATTCTTTTAACAGTAACATTTCGCTCTAAACGTCACATATTTCCTTGGGAATACCTCAAAATGCTCAAATCATAGTATGAGGAATTAAAATTTATTATTTTGCTCAGTTACTGTATATATATCGACTTCACTTCTTATTTAAGTAAGGCAATTTAAATTTAAGTGTTATATCAACAAAAGTGTCTAAAATTTAGAAGACTTTTTAAAGTATAAAAACATGTTTAAGTAGATGAATATATGTGGAATAAAGACCTTTTTAGATACAGTTTTACTAAACAAATAATCATTAAACTTTTTTAAAAAATTGAACATTGCTATATATTTTTGATCCTTTTCTTCTCCTTCGTATAAAATAAAATTAAACTTTTTAAATTTATTTCTATCGTTCCTTGTAATAATGTTCTAAAAATACTTTTTAGCCCCTAATTCGATAAATCACATTGAATATGTTCCACTGAGCTAAAAAAAATTGTATACTTTCTTTTTACATATTTCTTAGGGAACAAAACGAAGCAAAGCAAATATAGTTTCTTTCTGAGTTAAAAATTGTTGTCAAACCATAAATTGTCATTAATCTAGAACAATCCTTCAAGAAATTACTTATTCTTTAATTGTTGACATATCCAAAAATGATTAATCAGACGATAAAAATAGCATATTAATTTATCATTGTTTACAGTCGGAATCAAAAATATTTTCCTTCTCCAAGTGGAAAAATCAATGCATTTCAATTAATGTAACCTGACTGAAAAATTGCGTAGAAATATTTTCAATTGTTTGAGGCATAATTTATTCGAAAGAAAATCTTGCAAAAGTGGAATTTCATTTTGTAACTAAAAATACATAATCTTTCATTCACGTTTATCAAACATGAAAATGGAGGATGAATGGAAAAGGTTTTCTTTAGTTTTAATTAATACTTGCTTTTCGATCTGCTGTGCTCTGTGTTTATACATATAATTGGAAACATTGGCGAAAATAAAAAAGAAAGAAACACCGATTAATGATGTAGTTCATACCAAATAATAAACTTTTTCTGTAGTAAGCATATCTTAAACGAATGGTTTAATTTGCTGAAAGCTGTATCATGAATTTTGTCTTTTATGCTAAATAATTAATAGCTATGTTTTACAAACTATATTTCGATAATATTTTCATCCATCGTATTTCTGGAGTTTGGGATTATCATAATTTAACCGTGTGCAGGATATTTTTATTTTTTGTTTAAATTTGTGTTTTTGAAGTAAGAAATAAACAGAAGGATCCGCTATTTTGAATATTCTTTTAAACTGCTAAATTAATAGCAAACTTTTGGGAGCCAAATATGTTTATTGTTTTACTGCGTATATTATGGCTGTCTACTTCTCACAAAAGATATACACTGGTGTGCAAAACTTAAGGAACAGGTGGGTTTATTGCTATAACTTCACGAAAAATCATCTGAGAGACATGAAATTCTGCAATGAGGGAGAGTATTATGTACGTAAAGGATGACGAAAGCATCGGCGCTGAAAAAGGAATAAAACGCATTCGGTACGGAATCAAACAAAAACAAGCTTTATTGAACGCATAGTATCGTGACTCATGATTGTCTATCCAACAGGAAGAACAACAAGCAGATGTTCCTTAATATGGTATATGCCCTCCCCTTACTACAATGGTTGCTTTGCACCGTCTCCCCATACTCAGAACCAGCTAGTGCAACATTTTTTGAGGTAGGAGTGCCCATTCCTCAATCAACATCTGCTTGAGTTGTTGGTTTTTCTCCGGATGATGGAAGCGTGTGGCAATACGTCTCCCCAAAGCATCCCACACATGTTCGATGGGATTTAAATCTGGGGAGCACGCTGGCCAATCCATTCGAGTGATATCTTCACTTTCCAGCAGCTCCTCAACAGCAAGAGTGCGATGTGGCCGTGTATTGTCATTCATAAAAATGAAGTCTGGGCCAATGGCACCTCGGAAAAGATGCACATGGGGAAGAAGTACCTCCTCACATTAGCGATCCCCAGTTACAGACCCTCTGTCGAAAATGTGAAGCTCAGTTCCGCCGTTCAGCATAATACCAACCCAGACAAGAACTCCAGGACCACCGTAACGACGTCTTTCCTTTATGTTACTGGATAAAACCGGGTCCCGATCTCTCCAAATCAAAATGCGTTGAGAATCGCTTCGGTACTGAACCAACTCTCATCCGTAAAGAGGACACGACTCCATTGATCAGTTGTCCAGTTTTTGTGCTCTCTGGCCCACTGTAAACGGTGGCTTCGGTGGCAATTCTTTCAACGGGAGGCAGCGTTCAGGACGGCGGGTGAACAGGCCCCTTTGTGAAGGCGTCTGGCCACAGTAAACCGCTACACTTGTCGACCTGTTGCTGTACAGAGTTTCTGAACAATGGCGCTTGCTGGACTTCTGTCGACCTTTTCGCCTGCAGGATGATATATCGGTCATCCCTGCAGTTGTCGTCCCGGCGCCACACAACCTTTCTAACAGCTGTACCTGTGGTTTGAAACGCTTTCCAAGCGCTCGAAACGACACTTTTGTTGATTCCGAACTCTGCAGCTACACTGGTGACAGTACGCCCCTCCTCCAGCTTTCCGATCATTCTTCCACGTGTGAAGTCGTCCAGGTGATTTCTTCTAGCCATATTTCATGAACTGACTCACTGGCACTTGCAGCGAATATGGTGAATTGCGTCTCCGTCCTTCATTTTATTCTACTGTTGAGCAGCGCGCGCCGACATCACGCGTTTTGCGTACGCTCACATTGCTTCTGACGTTTTGATACTGATATTTGCATACGCATGACGTTTCTACGGACTTACGTGTTCCCTCTACTGATCTCCAGACCTCCTTTTCTGCAATTTCATGGCTATCTGCTAAATTTTTACATTGTTGCTTAAGTTTTGCACACCAGTGTAATTTTAGACTAAGTTCAATTATATAAATACGAGTGCTATATAGTAAAGTGCATCTTTGTTCTCTATTTATATATTTAAGGGGACACAGTA
Organism: Trichonephila inaurata madagascariensis; assembly: GCA_019973955.1. Classification (NCBI taxonomy): domain Eukaryota; kingdom Metazoa; phylum Arthropoda; class Arachnida; order Araneae; family Nephilidae; genus Trichonephila; species Trichonephila inaurata. Next base: position 26,629 of record BMAV01022483.1, read on the forward strand.
CGATTCAATTGACCAAAATCGGTCAAAATATCAAATTAAATTTTTTTAGCCTAAATTATTTGTAATATACTTTTCTATAACCTCAAAAACTTTGAAAGCTCTTGTAAAAACGCAGAATTAATGATAGCTTTCACGTTCGTTTTTCACATCTCTAGGCAAAATCAAAACTTTAAACTGACTTATCCCCAGAAGATAAAAATAACGAGTTTGTCTTCATTTAAATGTGCCTTTTTTTTCTTTTTGTAATCCTCTTTGAATTTTTTCTTACCTATTGCAATACGTCAAGTTGGATGCATTTTGAATCAAAGCAATATTTTATTTTTTTTAATATTGAACCTCAGAATTATACATTTTAAGGAAATTTTCAAAAACATTCAAAAAAAGGAAGTATTGTATGAATACCAATCATGAACGCAAAACCCATACCACCTTTAATTACATATAGTTTTGAGGTATTTAAATCAAATTATGCATGTACGTAAATTTTTGGGAGTAGCTTTTTAAAAAATCACTTCACAAATTTTAAGTTTTTCCCTTAAAAAATTACATGGCTAGCTTTTTATGAAATTTTGAACACAAAATCTGCTTAATATAGTATACATACATAGGAGGGGAACAAAAAATTTTTTAAAAATCCTTAAATTAAAATTTTTTGCTTAAATCATACCATGTCCCTTTAACTTCTGAAAGAGAGGAACATTTGTGTGCATACGTAATTGAATTTTTTTATTGATAACATTTATAAACTCCATGTACCACAAAGTATCACACAGGGGTTTACAGAAATAAGCAAGCAGCACACATCCTTAAAGGAAGGAATATAAATTCTCAATGGATTACAATACAAACATCCATGCCTTACCCGGCATTCGAACAGGCCTTAAGGCACCGCAGTCAGCGTCAATAACCACAATACCAAATGGGCGGCTACGTAATCGATTGCCATTGAAAGGTGAGTGAGTGAATACTAACATCAGACTGTTCAGCTACACAAGGGCTTTTCACGACGGACTACGTAATTTTGAACCATAGTCAAGTAACGTGGACGACACATGAGCTGGCATCCCCCCTCTCCTAAATACCACACCAACGGGAGGACGTTTCAGCTCTCGACAGATTTAACGTGCATCTCTGCCCTACACGGCGGGTTTTAGTGGTACTGGGCCCGAACTCATGGCATGCCTGCCATGATTCGATACCTTGACCAATGGGCTACCTCAGCCCTCGTGCAAAGCTCAGAATTTAGGGTGAGTATTTAGTAACATCGCACTAAGAAGCCGCAGGCTGGTTATTGGTGAATTGAGGTTTGGAGGAGGAATTGGTGAATTACCTTGTAATTGACAATCATAGTCAAGCGAAGAAGACGTTTGAAATAAGGATTCCCTGTAGAAACGTCCACTCTACGCCAATGGGAGGACTTTGAGTCCCAATAGATTTTACATGCATCAGCCTCTTTTTAAGGCGGGTTTTCAGAAGCCCTATAAATTGGACTCTTGACAAATCAGCCACGTGTCCATCAGCTTGACCACTTGGCTATCACGATCACACCTCAGTATATAAAAGAAAGTCAAACCAAAGAAAGTTAAGTTTTTTTTAGTACTTGGTAATTTTATAATTTTTTTTGGGGTTTAAAATTTTTTTTATGTTTCATCAGAAGGGTTTTTTAATATATTGTTTTAAGGGGAGAAAACTTTTTTTTTATTCAATTATTCTCCCCCTTTAAGGGAAAATTTAACATCTTGAAAAATACGGGGAATGATATTTGATAAAATATGAATATATTTTAATTATAATTTTTTGGAAGGGGGCGACGAAAAAATATAGAAATTAGTTAATCACCCATGCCTTTTTCTTGAATAATACTTAATGAAAAGGTCTTTTAAAGGGGACATGGTAATTTACGAAAAATTTTTTTATGGTTTTTAAAAATTTTTTGGTTGCCTTTATTTTTATACTACGAAAAACAGTTTTTATTTAAATTTAAAAAAAACTAGTCATTTATTTTTAAGGAAAAAAAACTTAAAATTTGTGAAGTTTTTTTAAAATGCTACCCTCCTACAAAATGTACGTACACGCATAAAATTTGATTTCAATACATCAAAATATGTATAACAAAAGTTGGTAGGGTTTTTTGCTATAACATGTTGGTATTCTTACAAATTTTTTTATGAATACTTTTTGAAAATTCAAAAAAATGTAAAAATTTAGTTCTTATTTTTTAAAAAGATAAGTATTGCGCAAAAATACATATCCTTTGTTACATGTACCATTACAAAAGGTTAAAAAATCAAAGCATTAGGCCAAAAAAAAACCCTTAGCTTTTTAAATAAGTTAGTTATTTTATCTTTCTGAGATAAGCAATTTTAAAATTTTGGGATTTTTATGGGGATGTGAAAAAAAACGAACATAAAAGTTTATCTTAATTCTGCGTTTTAAGAAGAACTTTCAAATTTTGTGGGTTATAGAGAAAAGTAGAAAAAGAAAAATTTAAAAAGAAAATTAGATTTGTTTTTTTACCTTTTTTGTGAATTGAATTGCATTGTTTCCCTTAAAAATCTTGTGTTTATTATTTAGTAATGAAAAGTATTTGTCTGATTTGCCAACATTTCTAACCTTCCGTTGGGGGCGGGGAACTCTCAGATGGTAAAAATTAGTGGTGATACGGGATAACTAACCAATGTGTTTTGATATTTTTCAATTCCTACATTAACTAAATTCTTTCTATATATTTTTTTTTTGTTTTGTTTGTTTATTTATCTTGGGGAATTTTTTAAATTGTTAATAAAATACATTTTAAACCCCATTGGGGAAATTTAATACACATGATTTTTTTGGGATGACAATACAGTAATTTAATTATAATTAATAAAATGTTTTATTAAAACTAAATATTTAAAAATTAAAAATACTTATTAAAAAAACAATTGTTGGCTTATCGACCTTTTTGGGTGACGGGTAAAAACTTGAAAATGTTTTTCTCACGTTTTAAAGCATTCAGTTGAATTTTTTGAATATTTAAAGTCGCATTTATACACGAGGGCTTTTTGGGGCGGGGCCACAAATTTTTAACCATGGCGGACGTGGACGACACCCGAGCTGGCACCCCCCCCCAACCACCACAACCCCCACCCGGGGGGACGTTTCAGCTCTCGACAGATTTAACGTGCATCGCTGCCCACACGGCGGGTCTTAGTGGTACCGGGGTCGAACTGTGACAAAGGGAAAAACCCCGGTCCGATACCTATACCACTCCCGGGTACCGCGGCCGCGCATTCAGTTGAACTGAAATTTTATGTACAAGATTGTTTTGAATACGATCTTTAATGGTAATTAAAGAAATTAAATACCACTTTATAATGTTGTGATTTGTCATATGTATTTACATATTTATATTGGCAACTATTTAAAAAAGTAGGAAGTAAAAATTTTTCTTGTTGATCAAGTAGGAATTGACTTAAATTTTTTTTTATTTTCCTTGTTTCGTATAAATATCTCAGTTCGTTTCTGTGATTCTATTTTAAATATTATTTTATGTCAAATATATTTTTTAAAGTCAAATTTTACAAAATTAAATAAATAAACCCTCTATGAACGGAACTTTTGAAGCGCACCCAGCGGAGGTTTAAAGTTGGGATCCTTTTTTAATTTTTCTTTTGGCTCTGGGAATATCAAGAGTTTCTAAAAGGTTGGGCCACAGATAGATACAAAACAGCCTTTTTTAGTATCACATCATAATTTATACTGTTTAATTTTCTTTTCTTTGGTTCCCCACAAATCATACTCTTGAAACACTAATATTAAGAGACTTGTATGCGCGAGTGATTCTGCATTCTTTAAACTACTTAATTGTTTTATGAATCGTTGCTGTTTTGAAATAATCGTTTAGTTTTAAATTTTCGACAATAATAATTTCGTCTGGGTGAGGACCATGAAATTGTGCCAAAAAGGGTGTAATAGGTCTTTTGCCTCGAGATATAAACATCAAAATAATAAAAAAAGTTTAAAAAGAAGGTAAGATGGCAAATTTAATTAAATATATACTTTATATGGAATTAAACCATTTTACCTTAAATTATATATAATTGTCTAAAATGGCATTGCTAAGACCCTCTGCTTTTGCGGTAGCAAAGAAAAGATAATAAATTGGTTTCCTAAGAGGATAGTGCCGAAGCAATACATGGATAGAAAATAGCGATTATTCCGTGAGATTTTATGTTGAAAGATTTAAAAATTGCAACCTGGACGAGGAAGTCTGGAAATAATGGACTAGAACTCGAACCCAGCGTGTCATGAGTTCGAATCCCTGTGGTACAGAAGATCAACCTCGTAGATACACGTTAAATCTGTCGAAGCTCAAAGTGCTCCCCATTGGTACGTTGTGGTAATTTGGAGTAGAGAGATGTGCCAGCTCACTTGCACGCACGCACGCACGCACTCACTTACTCACTCATCTCACTTGGTACGTTCGGTCCTAGGAGAGCTCATACCCTTGGCGCAAATTATTTTGGTCAGCGATAATTGCGCCATCTTGGTAACCCTACTTTAATACACTAGATATGATGACCCTAACTAGTTCTGGAATTGTCATATTTTGTCGGCGGGGACATTTCGAATTTCATTTTGTTGTTGTCTCTGGGCTGGAAGTATGGCGCATGTTTGAGTGAATATACTTTTAAAATTTTTTTTACTTTATTGAATACAAAAGACAGAATTGATTGAATGGTCTATGAAGAAAGGATCGATTGCTTCGAGTTATGAATGTCCTAAATGTAATAATCGGCTGATGTAATATGGTCGGCAATAAACCCCTTTTTTCGAAATCGTAACACCACGACGAAGGTATGTTCACCATTACCCGAGTATATCCCGCTCACGATCATTCGCTTAGCGATGACCTTGGTATCCGACTAGCCGCTGGAACCGGTAAAGCGCATAATGGAATTTTCAGATATTTAGTCCTAGATAGAATACATGTTGGCCATTTGTTAAGGATTAAAATTATTTAAAAATAGTTTTGGCCAACGTTTTAGAATGCTTTTTCCAGTCTGTAAAAAATGCTTCTATTATTTAATATTTTGCCTGTATATAGCTAAGACCTCCTCTGTACAGAGGCTCAACTAGAATTTTTGAAATATATAACTTAGAAGTGGGTTTATCCATGTTTTACGACAACAGAGGGGAGCAATTAAGGAAAAAGCTCCTATAATTGTTTCAATTGTGGTTGTAACTCTGAAAATAATGTGAATTTTTCAAAAATCATGTTTGAGCCTCTGTACAGAGGTCTGATCTATAAACAGGCAAAATATAATAATAGAAGCATTTTTCACAAAAAGGGGAACATTTGGAAAAAGATTATTCTAAGTTAATTTTTGCCAAAATATTGTATTTAAATAATTTTTGTCAACATGTCCTTAAAACAATTTTATACATGCATTCTAATCTAAGTGACACTCAATATCATGAAAATTCTCCATTTTTTCGCTTTTTAAAATCCGGTTCCAAAAAGTAGTCGGATACCCTAAGGCTTTTATTTTCAAATCTGTGGTACGCTGTACCCTCCACCCGGATTGATTGATTGATTGAATATTAAGGTCGCGCTGTTCAGCTACACGAGGGGGTTTTGGCGACGGACCACGTAATTTTGAATCATGGTCAAGTGCGTGGACGACACCTGAGTGCTACCTTCCTTCCCTACATACCACACCACACCAACGTGAGGACATTACAGCTCTCGACAGATTTAACATGCATGGCTACCCCACGGCGGGTCTTGTGGTACTGGGGTCGAATTCGGACAAGGCAAGCCAATGCGATCCATACCATTTTCCGCGGCCCCCTTCCACTGGAAAAGATCAGCATAAGAGATTCGGTCCAGGGCAGCCCATACCCTTGGCGCAAATTA
>BMAV01022484.1:0-15584 GCA_019973955.1 Trichonephila inaurata madagascariensis
ATACGTCTCGCTCAACCCGTACGTTAAATGCCCCAGACGTATATATACGTATTCCCGAAGTACGATCTTTTCTGTGTACTGCTATCCATAAAATTATTCCGAAGGCTTTGAAATGCAATAAAATGATGAAGCCGATGTCTTCCCTCTATTTGCCAACAGATCCCTTGCGCCTTGCCGACAGACGTTGCGGAAATTCCAGGCATTTTCCTAATTGCTGGGAAAGAATTTCGTAACTGGGTGGCCAAGTTTCGGAACCTCTTTCCCAGGCTGACCGGACTGTCAAAAAGAGGCGCCTTAACATTGTGACGACAGCACGTCTGAAAACGTACAAATGTGCACCTAGCCTCGGCGCCCCTTGCTAGAGAGAACAGGAAATGAGACCAATTTGGCGCGGCAGAAGGGTAAGAGATCAAGGGAGTTGAGACCGGAAGGCGGCATAAGAACCAGAGGGGTTGAGTCCGACAAAGAGATCAGAGAAGGATGATTAGGAGAGATAGAGAGGATATAATGAGGGCAAGAGAGTCCGGATGAGGAGACTGGATTTTTGAAGGGAGCTGTTTGGACGTCCCTTGAGTGATAGAAAAAAAGCGATAACGAGCCCGCGAAGTACAGTGGTCTCCTGACTTGGAAGATCAGGGAATGGTAGAGAGTACGAAAGAGCACGGCGAATTTGGAGCCAGCGAACTTACTCAGACTCGGTGTGGAATTACCGAGAGTGAACCCTTTTTACTCCTGATTTGAATAGGACTTTTCTCTAGCGGGCGAAGTTAAGCCCTAATTTTATGTGAAAGAGACTCGAAATCATCACGGACCCTTTTGCTATTGAATTGTAAAAGAATATACTAATTTTATTTTTTTGATGGTTTTCATACTGAAATAAATAGTTATCCAAGAGCTGTGTGAAATCATTACAATCTCCATAAGCCTCGATTAATATTTGAAAGGTTTTCGTGGTTGATTTCTTAAGTTGCGCTAGAAACTTTACGTTAATTCGACATTTTTCCGGCAGAAAGCAGTTGCACGTGTTCACTCAATGATGCACTATTTCCAGCTGGCGTGATCGATTAAGACGAAACTGGCCACATTAATGGATGGAGGTGTGGAAAGTGACATCACCAAAAGTGTTTTTGCCAACTCCACTCTCTTTTCAAGCTATACACTTAGTCTCGTTCTTTTTGTCACACCTTGTATACGTAAGACACCATATAGTAAAGACGCAGTTGCAGAAAAGCATTCTTTCTCCAATATTAAGAAAACTGAACAAATTCTGTCCTAGAGAAAGACAGAGAAGTACCTTTTAACTGTTACTATTCTGTTACTTTAAAAAGAGAAAATCGCATTTAAAACCAGCAGTTTAAAGATAAAGAAAACGCTTGTACAGCTGCGAAATCTCTTTCGCCCTAACCAAACATCAAGAAAGATTCATGAAAATAAATTATTAGATATTTGAGAAGGAAAAACCACCTAATATAATTATTAGTTGTGAAAATCATAACGAGAAGGAATAAATCAAAACTGAGATGAAATGTGGCATTTATTGTCTTTAGTTCTTCAATTATTTTTGTTGTATTGCATTAAATAATTCATCTTACTTGATTTTTATTTTATGATGCATAAGCAATTTTTAATTTAAGTGCATTATTTGGGGATTCTATATGAGAATTATTCTCAAACGATACGTGGAAGCAATTAACATCTAAATGGGTATTTTATCTAAGCAATTTTTTTTTGTTTCATTTAAACGGTTTACTGAGTTAGAACTAAACATAATTTTGTTACATTAGTCTTAATTATCTCTTTTAAGAAAGACATAATGGTGATTGTTTTATTATTTTGATGATATTTACGAGGATGGATGCTTGTTTCACTTGAAATAAATTCTTAGATATTACGTAATTTGGGAATTGTCTAAAAGAGACTTATTTTTGGATTGTATCCAAATTAAAGCAAACATGATATATTCCTAAATATATATGGAAGGCTTGATTTATAGTTCACTTAACGGCTATTGTTTTTTGCAATGCATGGACTCGTTGTACGGGAGTTTTTCAGAATAAAGGCGTTATTTTTTTTAAACCGTTTGGTAGTTATAATATAACAGCAATATATTTGTTCAAGTAAATACTTTGCAGCTTTTTTTCTTATAAGTTTTCTTGTAATTGATTTGTTCGGTATAATTTGCGGAAAATATTAAGATATCCGACTACGTTCAGAACCGTGATTTTGCAAAAGCGTATAAATGGATAATATTTATGATATTTAGTGTCACTTATATTAGAAAATATATACATAAAATTGCTTTAAGAATAGTATTACAATAAAAAAATATTTAAGTACAATATTTTGACAAACAGTGAACATAGAATTACCCATTTTCAAAATATTCTCCTTTTACGAAAAATGCTTCTATTATACTAATATTTTACCTGTATATAACACAGACTTCTGTACAGAGGCTCAACTAGAATTTTTGAAATATATAACTTAGAAGTGGCTTTATCCATGTTTTGCGGCAAGAGAGGGGAGAAATTTTAAGAAAAAAACACCGATCATTATTTCAATTGGTTGTAACTCTGAAAATAATGTGAATTTTTCAAAACACATAGTTGAGCCTCTGTACAGAGGTCTGGGCTATATATCGGCCAACTATTATTATAATAGAAGGATTTTGCGCAAGAGGAGAACATATTGAAAAACGGTTATTCTAAGTTAATTTTTTGCCGAAATATTGTATTTAAATATCTTTTTTTGTTCAAAATGTCCTTAAAACGATTTCATACATGTATTCTAATCTAAGTGACACTAAATATCATGAAAATTATCCATTTATGCTCTCTTAAAATCGCGGTTCCGAACGTAGTTGGATACCTTAAACCCATATTTTGCTTTGGAGTAGCAACTATGGTTTTGTGATGCGCTTCTTTTTTCAATAGTATTTACCGAGACGCATTATCCTAAAAATGACTAAAATATCAATTTTTTAATACCTAATTTTTTAATTGTGTGATTCTTTTAAATATGAGTGCAATATTGTTGCTCTGTCTATAATGCAAGGTGTGACAAACACACTCAAAACGAGGCTAAGTGTGTAGCTGAAAAAAAGGAACGGACTTGGTAACAACTATTTTGGAGAGGTATAATTCTACACTCCTCTATTCATAAGGCCAGTTTCGCCCTCACCGATCACGCCAATTTGGTGGACTGCGTAATTGAGTGGACACGTGCAACTGCATTCTGGTGGAAAATGTCGAATCAACATCACGTTTCTAGTGAAATTTAAGAAATCCGCCATGAAAACATTTCAAATATTAACCGAGGCTTATGGAGATTAACCCGCGATCACTCGCGCAGGGTGTTCTGTACACCCCAGCAACAAGAAAATCCTCCCAGAATTCTAAAAAGAATGTGCAGAACCACGATTTTTTCTGTAGCTGCACATTTTAGGTCATTGAACCTTCAGGCCTGATGCAATCCCTCTTTAAGGAACGATTAGAATGTAATGACCTTCAAAAGTTTATCTGGGGGCTGAGAACTCCCGCGAGAAGTTGAGCATTTGTATACAGTCTGCTCTGAAAGTTTGGAAAATGATTAAAATATTATTTTACTATACTTTCTACTATCATTATCTCATTAATTATAAAGTATATTTATTACTGGCATATACTTTTTATACTGGTTTATGAAAAAATATAAAATTATGTGTTTTAAAATGAAAATTTTGTATGTTTAGTTTAAATTAATGTTAGTCTCATTTGTATGCAATAAATTTAATAATTTTATTTGTATAATACGAAAAACATCTTGTACTTTATAAATATGTATCATAATGACTTAATTTTTATTTTCATAATTAAATACACGCGTTAAAAGTTTGGGGTGTTCTCTACACCCCGCGAGTAACGAAGGTAGCAAAAACAGGCGCGAGTGACCTCGGGATTAAAATTTGTCTCGTGCATATGTTTGTATGGTATAAGTAGTTTTCAGGGGGAAGGGTCGGTGCGAAAGATGGATTTCGTGATATGAATGGGTTCCCACTCACATTAGTAGTCAAACTGTTAATCAACACTACTACATTGAAGTACTAAAAATACTTCGTGAAAAAATTAGGAAGAAAAGGCTAGAATTGGGGAGGGACGGCTGGTTGTTGCACCAAGACAATGCATCCACTCACGTGACTCACTCTGTCAAGCAGTTTCTGACCAGCGGAAACATTACTATGATGGGGCATCCTCCTTATTTGCCTGATTTAGACTGATGTGACTTTTTTAAATCCCTACTGTTAAATCTTGCTGAAAGGGAACCTATTTTACCTCAGTCGATCAGTTTGAGGAAAAATCGGAAAATCTTCTGAAGGGACATCCAAAAACCTCGTTCCAGAACTGCAAGGAATGCAGAAGTGTGTGAAGGCTGAAGGGAACTACTTGGAAGGTGATATTGTCACGGAGAACTTATTATGTAAGTACAATGATGTATTGGACCATTCTGGCATTTTGTGTCACAACTTGTATTAAACAAGTTAATTAAGGTTTTTCTTTTTAAGTTTGTGAAGCGGAAACAGAAACCAGATCACGCAGTATCTGCATTTTTTTGTTGACTCTAAATAACTTTTATTAGGTTTTTATTTTTCACAATAATCATGTAGTTAGATTTCTAAGGCTTTTTTTACATTCAATGTAAAGTTTTATAACTTTTTCTGTTTATTTGGCATTATATGTTTGAAAATTATTGACATAGAATTTAGGTTCACATGGACTGTTATTTTCATATAAAGCTGATAAAATTTCGATATATATGTTTTATTGCTGTTTATTGTACAGAATCGAAAAATCGACTCGAAAAAAATTGTAAAAATAAAAGTATTCCTCGTAATAACAATACCATGCAGACACTTCTAAGAATGTTTTTTTTAAAAAAAAACTTTTTCTGAAATATCAAAATCTGTTAAGGTAGGAAAAATTTTTAATTATTGAAATATTTTTACAAAATTATAATTTAAAATAATTGTTTGTTTTAAAATGGTGTGTTTCTTCTGAAAATTAAATTTAATGTGTTTTCAAATAGGATACATGTACGTATTTTAGTGGAAAGCTGGAAAAAAATGTGTACAAGTTACCATGTACCCTAAATAATAAACTTTGGGCGGTATCAAGCGGATGTTGTGACATTATTTTGTAAATAATATGATGGATTATTAAAATCATTCACGAATAAGCCTCATAAAAATCGCAAATGATTGTAAAAATAAGTCTAGAGAAAATGAGATTATTTAAAAAGAAAAATAGAGGAATAGATAAAAGAAGTCATTGAACTGGCTAGTAAACGCCAGCGACATTTCGATTCAGATAAAACTGAATTCGATAACCGTTGAAAAAGATCTCATTATTCAAAACCGCACATCGTTTCCATTTAAACGAATATTTCTCCAATCTCTCGCTGTTCCCCATTACTTTTATTAAATTGATGTTCCTTTTAGTTTATAATAATGATAAAAATATATAAGCGACATACTTTAAGAAAATTTTAAAAGGTTCTACTTTTTTTAGCATTTAAGTAGCTAAAGTTGTAAATTTCAATGTATTGCATAAAAATGTTCTCCCCAAAAAATTAGAACATTATAAAAACTCCATAGAAGACCATTAAATAAGTAATTCGTTGGTTGTCGATTTTTATATAAAACTTTATTTTAACACATTTTTAAAAAAATTTCTTCTAATAATGGACACACAAATTACTTTATATCTGTATTATTAATTAAATACAAGTTAATTTATAGACTTTTATAAATTTCAATTCGATTTTATGTCATTACAAATTTATTCAAGTAAGGTTATGTAAAATATTTTAATGTCCCTTTAATTGAAATAAGAGTTTTAATTTCAATGACGGTACCGTTATATATAATGTGAATGTTATTTTGAGCATTTTGGAACACTTTTGTTAAATTTAATCGCTAATTGATGTGCACTAGATTCTACGCATTGCATTTGTAAAATGTTATGAAACAATTCATTTTCATATTAAAACATGAACTATATTGTATTTTTGTATGCATTGTATTTTACCGTCAATTTATTATTTTGCAATATACTTTCTGCAACATAAATTATTTTAATACTTTTAAAACTAATTATTTTAAAAAATTGGTAAGAATTTACTTAAAATTACATAAACTTGGCCCATTCTAACCAAAAAGTTTATAAACAAATTTTCCATTTTTCAATTTTGATGTTTTGCGTTGTTAATCAATTTTGAAATGACCTTCAAGAAAATAGATATCTTAATTTTTACAAAAATTACAGCATTTTATCCTTGTTATAAAAAAAACAAACAGTGATGACATTCACATCAGGAAATGTGTAAATTTTGCAATGAAACAGCGGTTGATAAATTTGAAGGTTAAAATTCTTCTACTATTATACAGAGTATACACATAAAATTTCAGTTACCATAAAATCCGGCGTTTAACACGCACCCATACTTTCAAGCTGCAGTTTTACCCTTTTAGGTATATTCGCCATATAACGCGCACCCCCTATTTTACGAAGGAAACTGATATGTACATATACAATGCTGTTCTGTTTTGAAGCGATTTATTCGAGGTATTCTCTTAAGCTTTTAACTCACTTACCGCCAATAACTGAACTGAATCCACTTATGCGCGTGAGAACTATACGTCGAATCTTTGTTTTATGGGAAATAGAGGAAAAGAGATGTAACGCAATGCCATGTAGTAATTTATATATATATATATATATATATATATAAAGAGAGAGAGAGAGAGAGAGTCTTATAGTATATAATTTAATTTGTATATAATATTAAACCCTTAACTTCCCAATTTTTTAAATTTCTGTGAAAAATTATATCAGTTAGTTTTCAGGTAATAATAAAAGGGGAAAAAATATATAAAAAATTAATCAGTTTTAAATTGAATTTCAGTCATTTTTTTTTTTGGTTGCAGAAGTGCAACATTGCGCAGTAGTGCAGTAAATTACAAAACTCTTTATTTTATATGAGGATTTTATTATTCATAGTTATAAATTTCTTTAGCTTTACGTACAATGAACATTTTTAAAGCATTTATTTATTTTTTTGTAACAAAATCCAACTTTACACTTTTCGCACTCCAAATCCATAAAATCCCTCTTGGGAGCGTGTCATCTCCTTGTAATTTTATTACTTCTACATTCAATGAAATGTTTTGATTTTTCCATAAAAATTCTTTGACAATATTTTATTATTCTTAAAAAAATTTAAAAAAGGTTCTCTGACTGAATTATTTCTATCTAATTTAGCATCATTATCGGGTTTTTTTATATTATGAATTGTATTTTATGAACCAATACTATTTTCACAGTCGCTAACCCGAATCTTCATTAAATGACACAAAATGAGGTAAAAATCAACATCTTCATCAGAATATTCAAGACAATCCTCACTTAATTTGCTGAAGGTATCCGACAACGTTCGGAACCGTTATTTTAAAAAAGCGTATAAATGGATAATTTTCGTGATATTTAGTGCAACTTAGATTAGAATACATGTATAAAATTGTTTTAAGGACATTTTGACAACAAAAAAAAAAAAATATTTAAATAGAATATTTTGGCAAAAAATTAAGTTAGAATAACATTTTTTTCAGAATGTTCTCCTTTTATAAAAAATGCTTCTAAAATAATAATATTTTGTGTGTGTGTGTGCTTATATAAAGTAGACTTCTCCAGAGAGTCTGAACTATTTTTTGTTTAAAAATTCCCATTATTTTCAGAGTTACAACTCATTGAAATAATTATCGACGTTTTTTTTTCTTAAAATTTCTCCCCTCTGTTGTCGAAATATTCATATATCCTATCAATTTCATCTTGTGTTAGTATACGCTTTTTAACCATGTCAAAATGGTAACTAAAGACCAACGTTGCAGACCTGCAACATATAGTTAAAATCAAATTTCTGTTAAACCTTTTTCCATTAGAAAATCAAAATTACTTTTAAATGAACATAAAATGTTTAAATTTCTTACTTGGTAATTTATTTTGTCAATAAACAAGAGGAAGCGTAAAATATAATCGATTATTTTTTTAGGAAAAACACAGTTCTTGAGGCATTAGGTATTTTTGTAATTATCGTGATTTCTGGAAATAAATATTCCTTCATCTGGTGACAAAATTATCATGTATTTCGTTGCAGTTATCTTTTTTTCTCAGATAAGTGATTTATAGGTATTTAAAAAAATATTGAATCTTTTAAATTAAAATAAATCATATGTTGCAGAAATGCAATAGTGGAAAGTTAAGGGTTAATGTTCCGTTTTAATCGTGTATTTACAGTGTTTGTCAATATTAAAGTATTAACTTGAAAATACAAATTAAATACACGTCGAATTCTAATTTATTGAAATGAATTTCTTTTCAACCATCGCTCCACCCGGGATCGAATTTCAACACATAAGAATATCAGATAAGTGAAATTTTTCCTTGTTCCTTTTTATAAGAAGTGTAAAATTTTTATTGATTTAGCAAAGGACCAAGATTGATTGATTTTTTGTGACACTTTTAGAACTACAACCTTTTAAGTTAATTAAGAATGCCACTTCGTTTAAATACACAGTGTTTCGATATACGTAAAAATCTAATTTGTTTATGCTCATCTACTTCTTTTTTATTTTTAAAGCTCTCATTTTTATATCCCGGCGTATAAGATGCACCTGTAAAATTCGATCTTATTTTTGGAGTTAAAAGAGCGCATTATACGCAGGATTTTACGGTAAATTTTTTCAAAACGTTTTGAGCAATCTCCGTCTCCGTTTCAAAATTTTCAAAAATAAATAAATAAAATAAAGTAAAAACATAAAAAAAAAAAAAAAAACAGATTTCAAGTAAAACGCATGTTAAAGTATGACATATTGCTTAAAGTAGTCGACTCTGCTTTTACTAAAACACTTGTAGTGTTTGTTCTAGTGAATGTAAATTAATAAACTTGGTAATTTTATGAAACTAATACGATGGCCTATAAAATAAAATCATAAAAAAATGTCAATTTTTGGCAAAAATCGAAAAATTAGGGTAGTTGGATATCTTAAAACAAATTTTCTGAAAATGCTGAAATGATTCAAAATAGAGCGCCAGTTTTACACCTAAGTAAACAACGATGATATTACTTATATAAATATAAAATAATATTTTTTATCAATAAAACTTCAATTGAAATACTGTCCAACAACCGTATAACGAAACTCTTTCGTTTCGAATTTCTCTATTTAGTTAACTCTTTCTCCCCTGTAACCTAGAACATTTTACTATTTTCTTCG
This sequence comes from Trichonephila inaurata madagascariensis, assembly GCA_019973955.1. Taxonomy (NCBI): domain Eukaryota; kingdom Metazoa; phylum Arthropoda; class Arachnida; order Araneae; family Nephilidae; genus Trichonephila; species Trichonephila inaurata. Next base: position 9,308 of record BMAV01022484.1, read on the forward strand.
CCAAATAACCTCCAAATAGCGAAGTGCATTTTCTACTAAACGAGCTTTTTCTCTTGTGATTCAATTTTTTCTCTCCCTACTTTAAAAATATTTCAAGACATTTCAAATTTTTTTCTCTTTTAACATATTTAATGGTGATCAATGCCCTTGAACTAGTTTTACCAGGGGCTTAACTCACCTAAAGCAAAGAAAAAAAATTGCCGTAATTTTTCAAATAAGGAACTAAAATAAAAAAAAAATCAGATTTTAGCAATAATTAAATTTAAGAACGCATGTGGTAATGCATGTTTAAAATTACTCTTAAGCTTAAAATTAGAAAATGTAATTAAAAAATTAATATATTTTTATATAAAGTCAGTTTTTTAAGTTTATAACGGGTACTCAAAAATAGCACCGGCGGTTGGCTCAAATAATTTTAATTGGTTATACTTGTGACATAGCCATCTTTCGATAGCTATGACGTGTTGGATCCGCGTAAGTTAGAGGTGTGGGATTATCAGAAAGAAGAGACATTTTATAATTCTTAATACAACTTTTATTAAGAATATAACTTAAATTACTTATATATAAGAACAACTAATATTAAGTGAAAATAAACCAGAAATTAGACCGAATATTTAAGTCAGATTGCACAACTAGATCACTTATCCTAAGTATAATTAATTATCTGCCTAATCTAGCTTTCTATATAATATTAGCGTTTAGAGAGTAACCTTCCTACCTTGGTTGAAGACTCATCTATTCTGCTACTTGTAGATAGATGTACTCGTGTACAATTACTCTTCCTTATAAATATTATTATCGAAGGTGGGCGTTTCCTTCTTCCTTGTGAGTAGGCCGTCTAACACTTGTTCCGAATTGTTCCACACTAAGCTTTCTCTAAGATTGCCGTTATCTCTCACTAAACTTTCTATCCTTTTAAAGTATATCTTATTTGCATTGCTGCTTTGTTTCTCTTCTTGGTATTGGGTTGGAAAAGTTTTGCCATTAATCGTGGCCGTCAAAGAACGTAGGAGTTATGTTAGATGAAGAACGCGAGAGATGTCACATACTTTCTAATTGAGCTCACAGTTACAAATACATAAAATAAAACCCAGTTAATCTTTATACAAATACTAAGGGGTTGGCGAGGGCGGACATTGGCATGTCCTTTCTTCGCCGAGGTGGCAGGCTGACTCGTTACTTGTTCATACGTCCAGGAGAGGGCGCTCTATTACCATTCGTTACAAGTTGAATATATAGTGTATTCCCCTGGACAATGTTTTTTCCGTGTTCTTGCAGATATCTTTTTGATGGGTAAAATATATATAAAAGAAATAAATACTAATTTACATAAAAAACAATTATGTTTTGTAAAAATGATGTATAGTGTTTATGAATTTAAAATTTTCTTTGTGTTTTTTCTAAAGTACATTAAGAAATGAACCTTTATTTATCGAATTTTCCACAAAACGAACTTTTTTCGGGATTCAGCGCCTTCGTTAAATAGAGGTCCGGTAGTATAACTGTTCAGCCTATACTTTTTTCACATAATCTTTTAAAAATTAATTGTTAAAATTCAAAAAGAAAAAAAAAATAAAACCGTGAGTGATCATTTGATTAATATTGCTCTTTTCTTTATTCGGTTTTCTTTCAAAATCTGTAACTATTCATTCTGGGGCAACTAGGTATGTGAATTTAAAAACATGTTATGGTAAATACACAATTTTCTGGTTTCATCATTTAAAATTAACTTGGATAACTCAAATTAATGAGATATTTGCGAATTTAATTTCTTTAAGCTATTCACACACACGCGCGTGTCATGTGTTAGTTTTATTATGTAGCACATACTACAGAGATAGTGTACAGCAAAATTCTCTGTTTTGAAATAATTTACCGATTTAAAATTGGAATTTTCTACCGAGGAATTCATTGATTCAAATGATTACAATAATGCAAAAACATCTTTTTTAGAACGCATACCTAAGCATAGTATATCTGCTATTTGTGCCACACACATATAGATTAAGAAGACTTAGAACAGGGGTCGCCAACGTATAACACGCACGCCATATATCGTGTACACACAGTACATGCGTGTAATGTTTACAGGGAGAATTTTACAGTGTCCCACAAGTTGCCCTGCATACTATTCGACAAATTTGTCAATTTTTGAGTGGATGGAAGTTTGTAAATTTGTATAATGGACCTTCAAGAAAAACATCTTCAGAATTAAGGACATTTGCATAATTACGAAAATTCTGAAAGATTACTTTAAAGATAAATGTACAGCTATTTTGTAAGTTATTGAATGTCATTGTGCTGGAGAGATTTAATCGTTTGAAGAGAGAAAATTGCATGCACTCAGCTTTCCGCTTTTGGATCTACATATCTTAAGTACATTTCTTTCCTCATTTGAAAAATATTTTGAGTCGGCATAGAAATTGTTTAACAACGGAATACTGATAATCATGTCAAATTGAAAATCAGACATTATACCTTTGATTTTAGGATATGAAAGTAGAATGGTGCAAGAACTAGATTTGCATTAAAATTTTTATTTATCTTTTTATTTAACTATAATGGTGAGAAATACATATATATTTTTTGTTGTCTCTTTTTTTTTAATTTTAATAAATATATTTACGGTATCCGACTACTTTTGCGACTACTTTTTATTGAAAAAATGGAAATATGGGAACTTTTTTGTGATTTTTAGATTTATTTAGTATATTTTAAGAAAAAAAATACTAAAATTGAAAACAGAAAAAAAATTGGTATTATTAAAATTGGAAAAATCTGGTGAAAATGTACAAATAATTACATAAACAGGGCCCGCTCTGTACAAATATTTTATGAACAAATTCTCAATTTTTCAGTTTTGATGTGTTGATTTGTTATTCATGTTTGAAATGACCTTCAGAATAAAAGATATTTAAATTTTTGCACAAACTAGAGCATTTATCTTAGTGATTATATTCACATAAAGGACTGTAAATTTTGAAATAAAACAATGATTGATAAATGTGAAGATCAAAACACTTCTACTGTAACACAGAACATACACAAAAAATTTCAGCAAATTATTTTCAAAACCTTTTGAGCAATCGCTGTCCCCGTTTGTTTAAAGTTTAAAGTTTAAAGTTTGACATCTTGTGTAATGTTATGGCATCTGCTTTTACTAAAATACTTGTAGTTTTTGTTTCAGTGAATGGAAAATAAAAACTTGGTATTTTTATTAAGCTAATAATATAGGCTATAAAATAAAATCATAAGCAGTTATCATTTTTTGAAAAAAATCAGGATTTTAGGGTAGTCGGATACCTTAAAAGTACAAAATATGTGCACAATTAAAAATTTTATACATTTGTTGACGAAATACCGTAAAATCCGGCGTATAACGCGCACCGGTGTATAACGCGCACCCATACTTTCAAGCTACATTTTTTGATTTTTAGGTATATTCGCCGTATAACGCGCACCTCCTTTTTTACAAAGGAACCTGAAATGCACGTATGCCAATGTACTGTTTTGAAATCATTTTTTCGAGATACTATTATAAGGTTATGAAAAAATAATATACTTCTAGGACTATAAACCTTTGAGTTCCTTAGAAATGTCATTTATTTTAAATAAAGAGTATTACGTTCTATGTACAAGTCTTAATTTTTTGATATGCCCAACTTATTTTCTATTTTTAAAGCTCTCATTTTTATACCCGGCGTATAACGCGCACCCGTAAACTTCCATCTTATTTTTTGAGTTCAAAGTGTGCGTTATACGCCGGATTTTACGGTAGTTATATTTTATGTTGTTTATTTTTATGCTAAGAAATATCTTTACATGATACACAATTAATGCATAATAAAAATGTAAATCAATGTTATTGACCTCTATTCCCTAAATATGCATGTATTATTGCGGAAATCGAAACGTTTCAAAAATGTCCTCTTTTGTGGCACACTGAATCATATTGGTTGATCGGTTTGACACACCACAACTAAAAGGTTGCAGACCCCTGACTTATAACATAGCTAATTCATTCCATAGAAAGTGAATTCTCAGTCTTGAGCGTTTTTGTTTTCCTAAAGTATATTTACAAACAGAGGTTTTAAAAATTCAGTATATGGCTTTCAGTTCGCTAGTTCTTCCAACACCTCATTTTATATTTATGAGAAAAGTAGAGTTTTTTAAATATTCTTAAGAGGCATGCCTTTGAAATACCTTTTTGAAACTGGTCTTGAAATTATTGCAAAGGAAATGAAAGCTGAATGAAGAGATGAATAATTGAAATTCCTGTCGCTGGTGTGTGTTTTGTTTAATATTAAGCATATGGGTTACATAAGGGATGTACTTAAAATTCTTTCTGAGTAGTTCTTGAATAAGTATCATATTTTTATATTGTTAACAAACTACAATTCACATGTTGCGTTTCATATTAATTTTGAAACGAGTTTTAATTCTAAATCTCTTTTATCTCTATAAGACCCAACCCGCACCATCGTGTGGGTTAGATATTCTTATACGTTTTTGCTTTTGGAATAGTCGTATGTAAGAACATCCCGAATCTAACGATTCAGCGTGTTTGCAGAAAGTGTAAAGTATCACTTTTTATCAATTGACGATGGTTGCGGTCCAGCTTTTACTTTCAGCTGGCAAATCTAGCTTTGTTTTCAAATACAACAAAAACGCGTCTTCTTATAACGCGTCTTATCGATATATTTCTAACTGCTTGGATACAAATTTTGTATTAATGTTTAAACAATTGTAAAACAGTCAAAATATTAATTATTCTCTATTAAAGTTCCTTGTAGAACTCGAGATTTTGTAACCCACACGATCGAGCAGATTGGGCGTTACTTAGGTCACAACTGTTATAAAAAGTTTTTGTCATGTGAGTTTTCTTTTCTGTTTCAATAATGTTACTAGAATTATGAATAAAATATTATATATATAATTAAATTATATTATATTATTTAATTAAAACCATATATTCATGGGGGTAACCATGGACGAGTCCCTTTTTTCTTTCCCTGTCTCATATTTGCAATTAATTTTCTTCTTTCACATATTTAATGAGGGGTATGGCATTTTCATCCTTTACACAGATATCTGCATCCATATATCTCACCCCACCCCCCAAAAGTCTGGGTTTTCCGGTGGGAATTTGTTTGATGTGGTTTAAATATACTATTTTTTTTTAAATAATAAAATTTTCTCATACATTTTGTTATTTTTCATGGAATAGTGTGCTAAATTTAACCAAAAACTTTTTCAGGTGTCTAAAAGGAGATAAAATCTCACACAAGCAGATGGATTCTCAAGCAATCGTTGAATAAATCAGGTTAAAATTAGATCAAAACTAAGTGATCTCTCGGATGAGATAAACATGCTGCGAACAAAACATATGAATCACGTGTACTGGAAAGAGAATCAAGTTCCGATGAGAGCAAAGAAAGAAAAACAACATAGACATATTTGAAATAGAAAGACAATTTTGTATCATTTTTTACCATCATAGTCTCTTGAGCCCATTCACTTTATTGTTTTAATTGTTGCAAATTCTTGGTTTCTGTGCAAACAAGATGCAATATCAAATAAAATTCCTCCAAAAATCAAAGCGGATCGCTTAAAATTTAAGTTGAAGATAGTTGAAACGTTAACAGCCTCTCTAATTACTAACAAAAGTATTTTAACTCCTAATGAAGATAACAGTGTTGTAATTTCACTCGCAAAAAGATCGAAGTGTTATCATTTACCTGCTACACTTCTAATGCCTTTTATCCCAGCCATTCCAGGATAATAGGCTTGGCATGGAAAGCCATTTTCGATGTGTTGATGACATCAAGGCCTCGCAAGTGCAGATTTGAAAACTACGAAAGCAGTTCGGAAACATGCTGTGAAAAATGTAGTGTTTATTTATACTTGTAAATAAATAATTATTTAATAAAAGAATTAAATGTACAACAATAATTTCCGTACTTGTAACAATTTTAATTGAATGAAAATTGTTTCTTCTATCAAATTAAAGCTAAAAAGGTATAGCTCGTAAAATTTCATAGGGGACCTATTTCACAGATAAAGGCCAACCCGCACGATCATGCTTACTTTCCAGGGGTAGGGGGGCGTGAATTTTTTTTTTTTTTATTATTTTTCCCAGTGTCATTGGGTAAATATAGTATTAATAACCAGAAGACTTTTATATTTAATGATAAAAATAATTTGGGCCTTAAATAGTAATGCTGTATCATTAGGGCTAAGCAATTAAGACGAAAAAAACTTTACACAAGTTTTT
>BMAV01022484.1:29598-44616 GCA_019973955.1 Trichonephila inaurata madagascariensis
TTTTATATTAAATATAATACATATTGTTAACAAAATAAAATAAAATATATTAAAATGAAAACTTAGCATGAAACATTACATTTTGCTAATTTCCTGCTTTATTATCTTATATTTTACAATTATGATGTACGTATATCTTTCCTCTTCTCAATAGTTTCAAGTTTACGTGACATACATTTTTGTATTTAATAGTATCAGTGTTTCGCCTTAACGATCCAATTTCTCATAAATTGATTATAAATCAATTATTTGTTTCATTCTAGTCAAGCAAATGCAGTAAAAGTAGTATTTATGGTGTTGGAAATTAGATACATATCTGAGTCCAAGTTTATGGCAACATACAAGATTGCTAAGTTCTTAAGTGTATAAAAATTATAGAAAAACGAAGTGCAGTTTTTAGGAATAAGTTTTAATTACATACACAAACATTTACAAAAAATAATATACATATATAAATATGTAAATAACAATATATATAAAAAAACAGAAAAACACAAATAAAAATATACAAAAATACAAAAAAAACACTAAATACAAAATGAACACACAAATTACAAAATATATACATCCGAAAACTAAAAAAAACCCTAGAAAATAATGGAATTCAATTGTAAACTACATAAATATAAAAAGACAATTCAAATACTTTCATAAAAAAGTGAACAAAAAAATATGTTAAATTTTTTAAAAAAATTACATACATAAGTATTTGAAATTTACAACTTATTGTTTCTGTTTTAAGTAAGTATTAGAAATTTACAATATTTATTGTTTTTCTTTTAAGTAAGTATTTGTAATTATCAATTTATTTTTTGTTTTAAAGCTTCTATGCAAACAGAGCAGGGATTAAATTAATATTTTTCATTTATAAGCTCCATTTCTTTCATTTAAAGAAAGATGATAACCACAGATAAATAACTCACAAAAAAGGAAATATATACTTGAGGTGAAGCTATATTCGATCTTTCTTATTGCCATTTTATAATATTTTAAAACTTAATCTGTATAATTCTTGACATCACATTCCATTTTTCAATTAATACTATTAGTTCACACTTTCCCTAAATATATTTATATATCTTGTTCACACAAATTTTCAATATTTAAAAAAATACTTTTTATTCATCCACACATTTTTTAAACTTGTAGTCGAGGAAACTTGATGTTGATACAGTTTTTTCAAATATTAATTCATTAATTCGATTTAATTAACTAATTTTAGTTTCATAAAGGAAAAATTTTCTCTTATGTTAGATCAGTGCTTCTCAAACTTTCAATACCGGCGACCCAATTTTCAATCATAATTTTTATCGCGCCCCCCTTATATAATAATAATAATAATAATACATTGAATGCAATAAAAATGTACTTTGACGCTAAAGCTATAATATGATCTTAATTATAAACTGTACAAATTAATAAAATAAGTATTATTTTTTTATATATGTTACTCTTAAGTAATATACATTTTAAGTAAATTACTTTTAAGTAAAAGGTTAATTATGTGTTATTTTTCATTCTCTACTTATTAAATTGAAACAGATTGAGAAATAATATTTAATTAAAGATTTATTTCCTTCAAGATCCATTTCTAGAAGTACAAATGTCATTTAAAAATAGCCTAATCTATGTTGCTCTTTAGCATATCCATGACATGTGGCATTCTCACGAACGTTCACGTGAGTCTAGGCAACTTAACGGACGTCTGCACAAAACATGTAAAAATGCTGTTCATCGTACAATTCGAGTCAGTCTTGGTCGAATCGATTACATACCGAATCTCTCTTGAATATACATTTCATAATTCACGCGTTAATTGTAATTCAAGGTATTACGTATTTACGGGAGTGGATTAAAACAAAATCATAGATATACTTTTAAATCGCAGCGAGCATTTGACGATAATAAAGCATCAAAAAGTACACAGACGAGGGCATATTGATGGCAAGTTATGAATGGGTTAGGAATCCGTTTCAAAACACTTCAGAAGGGCTCTCAACTGCCGAAAAAGAGATCTTCATAGATTTCACATCCAGTGACGAAATTAAAGGGCTATTTTGTAATAAATCACTCTTTCAATTCTGGATAGAGGTGAATGCTGAATTTTCTGCCCTAAAAACAAAAGAATTTCGTATACTATTACCATTTTTAACATCATACCTTTGTGAATCCGGATTTTCTGCGATGGCTACTTTGAAGACAAAATATAGATCTGAGCTAAATATCAAAACAACTCTGAGTGTCAATTTCTAATATAAATCCTTCCTTTTTGAAAAACTTTGCTCTGCAAGACAAGCCCATGGAAGTCACTAATGATTATTAAACTTGTTCTTATACTGGCTGAAGTACCCACTCTTAACACGAGTTTATTTTTATAAAAATGATAATACATTATTCTTGATATAATAGCTTAATTGTATGGAGAGTAAAAATCAAGTGCATGACAATGTATACAAAAATGTAAAATGATTTATTGAAATAAATACTCATATAATAAACGGTTTTGAATGAATTGTAATTTTAAGTCTCGCAGAATTAACATTTAGAATAAATGTTAAATAATAAAAAAAGAATATAAAATTCTAATGAATAACAATTGTGTTGTTTTTTTAATATTTAAAGCGAGAAAGCCCGGGATCAGGTATGCACTCGATACTAACGTTAATGGTAGCTGGGAGTGATGCACCCCAATTCTTTTTTTCTTATAATTATTTTCAATATACAAGATAAAAATCACAATTTCAGTGAATAATCTAACTAAGAGAAAATATACTTACCTATTTCTAGGATTTTTCTATTTGTCTTTCATAATTTGAGAAAATATCCATTAAAACTGAACTAAATTGTTCCAAATGTGCCTGACCTTAATAAAGGACACAAATCACAGACACTTTTTGCTCACATTACAGGAAAGTTATTTGCAAGCAAAACTGTCCCATTTTGTTCATTTTATTGTAATTTTAATGTCCATTGATGATCGACAAATATCCTGTTGAACTTTTTCTTGCTTGTGTCTTTTTGACAGGGTGAAGTGTATTTTGCGGTACACTTATGTCTTCATATTTTCTTGATAAAGTTCTTAATGTAGCTATTGAAAATTTTCCTTTCGTTTCATGTTTATTGCTTTTCTCAAATTGACTTTCGCTAACAGGATTATTATGCATTATTTCAGCAAGTGCTTCCCTTGTTTGATCAGCTTCAATTTCCTTTCAGAGATATCACAGATGCCCAATTCTTTTTTATATTTTGCTCATTTACATTTATAAACCATAATCAGTCGTACAACATCACAATTAAAACAACTAAGTTATTCATAAAGGAAAATGCAACATGTTCAAGAAAATATTTTTGAAATAAAGTTGTCGCACCGGTAACTCGGTCTAAACAAGCACCTTAAGATCCTAAAAAAAAACGTTTACCACTCCCAAAAAAGGAGATACGTGATCAATTCATTTTAGCTCCCATTAAGATCGTTATATTGGAGGATTCTCTTTCAAGGTTATTGGTAACAAATAAACAGTTTTCCCAGAATTAACGATTTTTGTATTATATGTTTCAGTATACTCATAAAAATAAATCTTGGCCAATTAATCCTTCAAAGTGCTCAATATGCTTATCCATGTATCATTAAACGCTTTCACATTGTGAAAAATTTGCAACAGAATTATATAATTTACAACTTCTCTAAAAAAAGGGATGCAGATAACCATACCAGTAAGTTCGAAAGCCAGCGAAAGTAATATTTTAGGTTAAAAGAAACGTAATAAAAAATCTCTCATCGTAGGATTACAGCAAAGAAAACAAAATATTTTTTTTTATTTAGTTATAGGATCAAAGATAGCTCTTTAAGTAGAATCTCTCAAAGTAGAATCTTTTATTTTTCATGACCTTTTTTCACCAGATGATATGTATAAATCATATCAATGTAAATCTGCATTTTTTATTACATCAGAAAGTATTTTGTTTTACTTTATTCCACAGTAAATTAATTTTTTTAACCTTTTTTTTTTTCGATATGCTCGCGCCCCCCAGGGGGACGCCCTACAGTTTGAGAAACACTGTGTTAGATACTTAGCAGGATATAAACTTAGGAATGAATACCGTCAAGAAAGTGAGAAGTTATAGACCACTATCACTTCATGGATTAGAAACAAAAAATAATAGAAAATGAATAAGTAGTCACAAACAAAAATAATAGTTCCATGCCATATATAGAAAGAAAATAAATGAAAATTACAACTTTACACTTTCTATTTTGTCACCTAATATTGTGATTGTATCATATATATATACAGTCGAACCTCTATATAAAGAAGTCACTAAATCCCGTAAAAATGTTCGTTATATGGAAATTTCGTTATATGGTGGTTCCACATTTCAATATAATCCATAAACCACATTGAACAAATTTTAACTTCGTAAACATTATTTATTTAAAAAAAGTAGTTATCCATACCTTTTTGTAAATTAATATGTATTTGTTTTATATAGAGCTTAACTATCAAAAAAAAAAAAAAAAAAAAAAAAAAAAAAAAAGAAAAAAGGAAGAAAGAAAAATTACAACGAATGTTTCTTGAAGTATTTATCCACTCCTTAAAGAATTAAATGCATTTCTTTGATGCTCAAGCACTTACGCTGTAACATTTTTAAGCTACAAGAAACAAAGCTACCAGTACGACTGATCAACACTATAAATGACTAGTTCAAGGGCACGAGACAACTTCCATGAGGGTAAAAGGCATTATCGAGGATGTTTACAATGAACATAACAATGGGGACCAAAGGTTGCACTTGAATGAAACGGCCAGGATTATATTGCTCTCGACGAATTAGGAGCCTAATAAAAACCAGTTCAAAATTTATGACCACCATAAAATGTGTTAATAGAGAGAATAACTTGAAATGTCTATAAATACTTTAAAAATAGGAACAAAATATTGAATCACAAGAGATAAAGTTCGTTTTATAGAAAATGTAATTCGATATAGAAAGATCATTTTACGAAGAAAATCGTGAAATGTTCTTGGTTCCAGGAAAAAGCTCAATATATAGAAAAATTCACAATACAGAGGTTCGACTGTTTATATTTATATTAATTGTAATTTTTAATTAAAGTAACCAAAAGGATTTTTTTTTTTTTTGTTTTGTTTTTTTGTTGACCTAAGTAAGAATTGACTTATTTATTTTTTATATTACTTGTTTTTAATAAGGTTTTAAGTAGATAATAGGTTTTAAAAAGTATTCTAGAGGTTAATAAAAATCCTTTTCTACCTGAATCCTAATGACTGTTAAATATTTGCCTTCCAAAAGGGAAGCTATATTTGATACACATAATTAAAGCTAAATATGTGCTCTGTGTTTGACTTTCTCATTATTACTGTGTGAGCTATTTTTCTGTTTGTTTTATCTAATTTGTCATGGCATTGATTTTTTTTTAGCTGAACTAACATTGATTTTCAATTGCGTAATCACGTACTTGCTCGAAGCCATAATTTATCTTACGTAAAACCTAAAGAAATAATTTCCATTTAGGTATGTATATTTGTGAAGCAAAAACACTTTCTGTGTTGATGGATTTTAGAAAGCTTAGATGTATAAAAGTTTATTCAGTTCTTATTCGTTACTATGGAATAATTTGCTTATACTATTTCTTCAAATCATTCCTTATTTCAAAGAAGAAGAATCTAGTACACTTATTTTTTTGTTCTCTATTAGATATTAGGTTAATGGTGCCTAATTTGCTGATGGATTTTTCTACTTAGCTCTTGTATTTATATATAAGAAAAATAAAAGAATCATATTATTTTGCGTTTCAATTTTGTAATATTTCAAGTTAGAAAACGGGTTTCGTAACAAGTGTTGTATGGAAAAAACACTGTTCGGAAACTATCTCTGGTACATTTGAGAGAAAAAAACAAATCAAATATTATATGACTCCCTAAAAGCCTTTTAAAGAAGTCTTTAAGGAATGATTTATTTGCATAAATTAAGATTTCATTGCGAGTATAAATTATTAATGCCACACAATGAGACATAGAGGGATAAAGCCCCCTGATTGTTTCCTGCGGTATTTCTTGCCAAATTTGCTCCAACCGTCGGGATAGGTGGTCAACATTTTCTGGAAGATGCAAGAACTTTCTCATCGTATCCTTGGCATGCTATATTGGTTAGGGATCTGGCAATCTGGCTGGACAAGGAAGTGTTTGATAAGCTGTAAGACAGTTCATAGCAACACGTGTGGTATGTGGTCTGGCATTATCTTGCTGAAAAATAAGACCAGGGTACTGCAAAAAAACGGTACCAAAACAGTTCTCAGAATGTCGTTGACGTACCTCTGTGCTATATGTATGCCTTTAATGACAACCAAAGGGGTCCGGCGGCAAAAAGAAATGGCCCCCAGAACATAAATTCCGGTTGAGGGCCTGTGTGGCGTGCAATATTGAAAGCAGGATCGGCACGCTGCCCTGGGCGTCTCCAGACATGTCTTCTATGATCGTCAGGACACAGGTGGAAGCGGTATTCTTCGGTAAACACTATGCGTCCCCAGTCAACCTGGTTCCAACCTGATAGAGCCAAGAACCACTGTAATCTGGCTCGACAGTGTGTAGGAGTGAGTGGCAGGTGGCGTAGTGGTCGGTACGAGAGCAAATTTCACTCTATCAGCCATATGTGGATGGACACTCGTGTGCGGGTCACACGTCTGATGGTGGACAACAATGAACGAACGCTGTGACCGCTACCATCTTGACGCTGAAACAGGAAATTGTCAACCCATTTATGCGATCATCTTCTAAAGTCCGCATCGCTTCGACCCATGTAACGAGCGATTCTCCTATTTGTCCAAACTACCACTTTCAGTCCAATGATGCAACCTCTTTCAAATTCTGACAGATGCTCGTAATGAGCTCGAATCCTGCGGTGAGGCATTTTATCAATCGTTGAAGGTTACTTAAATTGCAGTGCAACAGAAATTTCGACTCTCAAATTGAGAATCGCTTTTATTAGACACCTGCTGAGTGCACAGTTTCAATGTGCTGTAGCTCCCGCTATTCATTCATTGGATATCAAATTTTAAAAATTTGCATTTTCGGTACAAATTTCTTTGCATACGATATTTCATTACAATCAGATAACTCCTTCTTGGTGCGTTTTTTTTTTTTTGCTATATAGTGTATCAATCAAATAATGAATTACCTTATTTATTCGAATCCAAGCTGCCACTAATACTAAGCCTCACTCCAAATTCTCAGCAAGTTTTTGTAAAAAATGAAAAATGGAGAAAAATGTTTTTATCGATATCTAATTTTACGAAATTAAAATTAATTTAAAATGATATTTAATAAGGAGTGAAAAATGAGTTATTTTACCTTTATTGTATATTTTTAAATCCGTACATGAACCAGTAAATGATCTGATTGCCCCATTTAAGTATTTTTTTTCCTTTGATTCTAAGCCGCATCCAATTTTCAATAGCAATAACACCGGAAAAAATGTATGTTTTGGATTCTAGTAAATATGATAATTATTTCTGCTTAATTAAAGTTATTAGTAATGACACATTTCTTTAAAAAAGTAATCGCCAGTTACTATGGGTGTTTTTTGCAGCGTTTTATGAAAGATGTTTCTCATAAAATTTGTCCTCTTTCTCTGCGAAATGCTCTAGAATCATTATAAGAAATAGAACAATGGTACGGGAATTTTTAGTCTGTTAAATAATTGCTACAGATTTTCTATTACTTACTAATTAAAAGAACTTTGAACATCATTTTTGTTTTTACTTAGTTCCATTTTTTTTCTAAACAATATATTTCACTAGAAAAGGAATAATATCTGCGATTGATTTAGATACTTCCCTTTTTTTTACATAAAATGTATATCAGAAAACGTATTAAAAATAATAAATAAAATTTCCCTGAAATACATATGCCAAAAAAAAAAAAAAAAAAAAAAACCCCCCAACCAATGGCTAGTGTTTTTTTTAGAAAAAAAAGGAAACTACGCATTCTCTAGAAAATTTTTCTTTTGGAACACCTTTGGTAAGCTATATTTATTGTACTCTGCCCTAATTCTGCCTTACAGGCTAAATCTTTTAAGCAAAAGTGTATTTATTAAATGTAGACTTCAAACAGTATATTGTTAAAAGCTCGTATGTGTTTTTTGAAATGAAATGGGTGCTCTGTCTTTATTCCTTATATTCTTTTTCACAGGATAAATAACAAAAGGAAGGAATGCAAAAATACATAACACTTCTCCCCACTACATAATACAGTAGAAAAATACATTAGAATGTCAAAATATTGAGTTAGAACTCAGAAAGATAACATCTACGAGTGATGAATTCCACGGCATCTTTCTAAAATCACTTTTTAAAACCTTTGCCTACAATATTTATTTTCTTTAACAATGAAAATAGTCGGGATAAAAACAAAACCGATGGTGAAAGAGAATCCTTATTACTGAAGCACTAGATTTTGTGGAATTCCACCGTAGATGCCAATATCGAAAATTTCCGCACATATAACATGCATTCTTCTCTGTTCCATCTTTTCTTTTGTGGAAAAAAACATAAGTTTTTTGTAGTATTTTACACCTTTTTATGGTTCTTTTCAATTTATAAAAGCCATGTATTCTCTTCCAAAATTCCAGATTCACATTCTGCAGAATAGTTCAATTGTTATTTTGATATAGCCGTAAAATTTAAATTCTATAAATTTTATAATTTGTAAGCTGTGATTTAATATTTTTATAGACTTAAACAGGAAAAAAATATTGAATGCATTCATAAAGGTATTTATAAATCGTATTAATTTCACCTTCACTTTTCTTCAGAATGCATTAAAATACGTTATTCTTTTAAGTGCTTTTGAGGCACTTTATATTTTACAAGCAAGCTTACAAATTACAAGCACATATGAAATTTTACCCACTTTTTAAAAATCATTTCAAAATGTTACATAAACTACTGAAATGTTGTATCATTTAAAGTCTATTAATAGAAACTGCAAACGATTTTGATCAGATAAACAATTTAGAAAGTTGTCGCACGTTAGAAATAAAATTATTTCTCTTTTGCTGATTTATTTTATTTATGAAATATGTAACATTTATACGTTTTTAAATATTCTATATATTTAGTGCAGTTAGTTTAAGGCAAATATTCAATTGAGAATTACAATCTCATCGGATTTGTTATCGAAATTCAATCAATATCATCAATTTTAAAGCATTTAAATTTTTTAAAATAATTATAATTAATAGTACATTGAAAAAGGAGTAAAATAAAATGTGTCATTTTATATAATATTTTCTTAAAAATGTATCAAACATAATCTAACCATATATCGACTTACATTTTTTTATTAATGTGTGTTTAACTTTAATATTTCTATTTAAATATGGGTATTTGGTTTTTAGTTTCTTGCTTTTTATGGATACTTTTAGAAATACACTACACATAAAAAAGCAGTAACATTAAAAAATAATTCCTACGATACAATTTTAACTAATACAATTTTTTTTTTCATAATATTTCAGAATTTTTCTGACAGAGCATATAAGATTATTCAATCTATGGAACTGTATAACAGATATATTAAACAAAAGGCAGAATAAGCAATGCACGTCAAAAACAAACAGTTTTATTAAAGCTCAACTTCAAAGATTTCAACCATAAACTTGCAGTAGGGGCGAAACAAATAATCGAAATTTATTCAAATATTAAAAAAGTTCTTAAGGGGGGTTGGAAACCTCCCTCTCTCTCTATACTGACAATGTTAAATTGGCTGTTTTCGATGTAACATTTCTCAAAATCTGTTTCATATATTCGCTTGAAATTTTTCATACAATTAAAATACACTTTTCTCATTACACTGAAATTAGCTTTTAGCTAGTTTTAATTTTTTAAATAATTTATGAAACATTTTATGAAACATTGCGAAACTTTCAAAAAAATAATTTTTTTTGAGTTTTTTACAAAAAGCTCTTTTCAATATATATTAACTATTGTTATAAATATATCATAAAAAGTTTATATACCTGTGAATAGTAGTTTCTCAGAAAAGGTACATCGAACAAAAAAATGTACATTTTGAGAAATTGAATTTAATGTATACAGTGAGATTTCTAATCGGCTAGGAAATATATAAAAATAAAAGGCTCCATTTACAATACAAGATACATGTTTTGGTTTATATCAGACGTTCAACTTTTAAGCAAAATCGAAGTACTTTGTTTACATTTTTCGCCATTCAAATGGACATGGCCCAGTTTGAACGATTATTTAAAAATAGGTTTTAAGAACTTCTAATTACCCTAGAGGTTAAAATAAGGTATTTTTAGAAAGGTTAAGATCTATACAATTTAAAAACGTAAAAATCTTAAATTGTCAAAAAAAAATATGATTTTAGATTTTCAACACCCCTTAATTCTGACAAATAGCATTTAGGCACAGACACTCAGGCTCAAGAAGGTATCAGGAAAATTACATGCGTTTACCTCTAGAATGCGATACTATACCTAAATTCGCAACCATACTTTCTCTATTACTCCTACCTCCTGTCACACTTTGGAATCACCCTTTTTTCCATCTCTTACTCATATCAGATCTCTTTGAATAGCAACTCTTATAAATATACAGTGGGTGTCCAAAGTGTTTGCACAGATATAGTTTTCTACAAAATTTAATCTTTTCACCTAATAAAAATTAATATAACGGAATGGCAATTTTTTAAACTTATAATACAACTTACTTTAACTCTTGATACTCTACTCTTAACACCTTAACTTGTTTTTTGTAACTTATTCTTATTCGAATAACATAATCAATTTTTAAAAACACAGAACAACTGATATTTTAAAAAAGTAATAATAAAAAAAATATAAAAAAAATTACACGACAGAAGTCTTCGTACACTTAAAAGAAACTCCACATATCTTTAAAAATTGTGTTCCTTTCTTAAATTTTTACTTAGTAGGATATCTTTCTGGGTCCACAAAAACTTTTAAACATCTTGCTGTAGATTTTATGAGCTTTTTGTAATTTCTGCACATTGTTTTTCCTCCATTCTTATGTGATTATTGTTTTTGTTTCGCGTTTTTTTGTTATATGTCATGTTTTCTCACCTTAAATGCAAATTCTAACCAAATATGTTTTTATGGGCTTAGATAAGATGATTTACAAGGTGTTTTCAGAATTTGTGGACAGTTACAAAGACACCGGAGGCTTAAATTAAAAGCCGTGCGCTTGGCGTTATTATCTTGTTAAAAATAAAGTCGCGTTTAATATCTAAAATTTTGGTGGATAATTTAAAGTTTCTCTTTAAAGTATTAAAATAGAGTAAATGATTCACAATAATACACATAAAATAGCCGAGAGTATATTTTATTTTTATAAAGAGTTAGATCACGGTACATACTGTGCACACGACTCCTATGAATGCTGCAGTGATTCACAAAGGCATATATTTCCTGCGTTTGCGTAAATATACAGGGTGTCCGGGCTTAATTTAAAAGTTATGGCTTATTATTACGGAACTGCCCATTAGAATGTAAAAAACTGATCATCCATGGATTAGAAATCACTCGGAGATTTTTTGGGTCCAGTCCAATCAGCCACACGTGCGTGCATTATTCGGCAGTCGGAAAATATATAATTGTTTCATTGATTTCGATAGTAAAGATGTGGATGCCACAGCAAAGGGTGTAGTGCATACTTTGCTTAACAGAATTAAAATCAGTCACACGTGTACAGCGACGTGTTCGAACAGAATGGAATATCGATCCTCCGACTTCAAAATCTATCCATCAATTGATTGATTGATTGAATATTAACGTCGCACTGTTCAGCTACTCGAGGGCTTTTGGCGACGTACCACGTAATTTTGAACCATGGTCAAGTGACGTGGACGACACCTGAGCTGGCACCCCCTCTCCTAATTACCACACCACACCAACGGTCTATCCATCAATGGAAAAACTTTAAAGGAAACGGGAACTTTGGTATCTTAAACTGGCAAGTATCCTTAAGTATTTTTTTGTGATAGAGGGGGGACGCTACTGATCATGTGTTTGATTCATTTTGTGGGACTTCGATAAGTCTATTTGGCAAGCCAGTAAGGACATACCTTTCTGTTAGAACTCGTCGGTGTACATGCATGACTGATTTAAATTCCGTTAATTAAAGTACACATTGCACCTTTTGCTGTGGAATCCACATGTTTAAAAATGAAATCAGTGTAACAAGTCTATCGTTTATGATTACCGAATAATGCGCGCAAGTGCGGCCGATTGGATTAGACTAAAAAAATCTCGGAGAGTTTTCCAATCCATTGATGAAGAGTTTAGTACATTCTGATGGCTAATTCCCAAATAAAAAGCCATAAATTTTGATTACTTTAAGCCCGGACACCCTGTATATGTGTTAAGTTATCACAAAATTTTAATTGTTACTAAAAGTATTCCAGATACCTTGATAAAACTTAGTCTTCATATTAATTGATCCTTATGTGTGTGTGTGTGTGTATAACATTACACAATGCTGATTGTTTTAATTTTAATGAGCCGTAAAATTAAGAAGCCCGAACATGGCAAAATTAAATGTCTATATTAGGAACCAATTTCTTCATTCGGGAGGCAACAATGACTGTCTTATCCACAGTGAAATTAAGGTTGTTTATAGAAATTAGAGTCTATCACATGGCACTGTTACAAAGAAGAAAAGGACTTTTCCTCGAAAACGATCTAACAGGTTTAAGATCAGGGCATATGTACCTTTATCTCACAGTATGTAAAAAAAAGGACAAAATGCTCTTGTAAACTAACTAGAAGACATACAAAAGATCGTCAGTAAAGGTGACATTAATCACAGAAGAGCATGGGAAAAATGTTCCGAAAGAGCTTTTCAAGTCAAAGGTGACAACACGCTGACCATAAGATTACTTACTTTTTTTCAGAACAAAACACGGTATTATCTGTGAAATATACTGCGTTTATTTCTTGAATTATGCAATTATAAAAATCAGGAACACAAACTATATGTTATAAAAGCATTAATCTATATTTGGAGAATAAAATTTTTATTTCAATTTTAAGTTTAGGCAAAGAAGAAGATGCGAATTTAAAAAAAAATAAATAAATAAATGTGAGATAAATTCAAAATTGATATTCATGTGACAAGTAAAGTGTACTAGATTCGTGATCTCTCAACCCTCGATCCATGGATCAAATGTTGTTGGGTCGCCTAAAGATCATTAAATTTCCTCTATTTTATTTAACGCGGTATTTTTTCCCGGGTGTGTGGGATTTTCACCGTATATTAATTTTTTTTTTTAGTTTAACTGTTTTTTTCTTTTTTGAAAGCATAATTATTTTTTTAAATGTAATTAATTTAAAATTACTAAATCAAAACAATTTAAAATGTAAGCAATCAACGCCTCCCCCCCCCCCCCCTTCAGCTCACCGTGGTAAAATTATCAAGCATTAATCTGTCAGCGATAATGCAAAGGTTGAAGAGCAATGCATTAGATGATTTTTTACCCACAAATGGTATATTTATATGTCTGAATTTCAAAGTATTATTTATTACTTTTGATAACTTCATGTTATGCTCAGTCAACGAAAATCTGTTAGTATTTTAAAAAAAAAACTCCTTTCTTTGGATCCTATATTAACACTCCATTATTTATCGACAATTTGGAAAATTGTCTCCATATTATTTTGAAATCAAACACAAAAGAACAACTTGTTTAATCAATCTGAGACCATTATTTTCCTCCATCGCCATACGTTTGATCTAACTAGAAATTAAGAAAATTTTCTCTCTTTCTTGTTTTTATTTGATATTCCTCATTCGTATGCTTTCTGGTTATATTTCTATTAATTAATAATTCGCGCGATACACTCCAAGCTCATTAAACTTGACAAATAAACCGACAGGAAATATTTATTCTTCCATAATCTTTCACTCATCTCTTTTATTCTTAATAAAATTTCAATTATCAAAATATGAAATCAAAATTTACTTTTGTTGTTTCCTAAGTTAAAAAATTTATCCAAAGCAAATACACTAATTCATAAACTAATTTCATTTCCACTTCTTCGATTTTTCTTCCTCCCCCCACGATGAATTTTATGGACCCTCAATCCGATGTTACTGTCAATCAGCTTGAATTAGTAACAAGAACAGGCAAATACATCCAACGGCAAGATTTTTAACGGTCTAAGATCTTATGCAAAATAGGTAACAAAATTCAGTCGAACCTCCATATTTCGAACCTCTATATTACGAATTTTTCTATATAGCGAACTTTTTCCTGGAACCAAGAACATTTCACGATTTTCTTCGTAAAATAACCCCCCAATAATGAAGTGCATTTTCCATATAACGAACTTTTTCTCTTGTGATTCAATTTTTTCCCTTCCTATTTTTAAAGCATTTCTGGACATTACAAGTTATTCTTTATTTTAACACATTTTATGGTGTTCATAAATATTGCACTTATGCCTAACTTGACAAGAGCAATAGAATTCTGGTGGTTTTATTCGTGCAAACTTTAACCCTTTTTGTCCAGTTCACTAAAAACAGCTTCTATATACCTTTCACCCTCATTGGAGTTGCCCGTGCCCTTGAACATGCCTTAGAAATGTCAAACGTAAAATTCTAGTTAGTGAAATAATGTATGATAGAAATTACTTGTATGCTTTAAATTAGAATGTCCTCAAAATTCATTAATTTTAATATAAATTTTTTCTCTAAATGTTGAAAAAACAGTTTGTTCTTCGATATTCTTTTTTCTTGTTTTCCTTGCAGGTTTTTTTTTTTATTTCTTTCATTTTTGTTGAGTAAGGTATGTAAAATAAACATATATTAATTTCAAAAAAAAGTGTGAATAATTGCTGCTTTCAATGCATAGTGATTATGAATTTAAAATTTGTCTTATGAGGATTTCAAAGTATATTGAAAGATGAACCTCTATATAACGAAATTTCCATATAACGAACTTTTTTCGGGATTTAGTGACT
>BMAV01022485.1:8267-26556 GCA_019973955.1 Trichonephila inaurata madagascariensis
CGTTTACAACAGAGTGGTCTGTCCGCAAGATGCTCATTGCTTTGTCTATCCTTGACGCAGAACCACAGACGTCTCCACCGCCAATGGTTGCGATGAAAGAAGGATGTGGGTGGCAGAATGGAATGAAATTGTCTTTACTGACGAGTCACGCATCTGTCTGCAACAACACGATGCTCGGATTCGAGTCTTGAAATACCGTGGAGAGAGGAAGCTGAACAGCTGCATTATGTACCACCATACTGGTACTGCACTGGGTATTGTATTGGGCGATATTGGATATCACTCTCGCACACCTCCAGTACGCATAGTCAGTACTTTAATCAGCCAGCACTACATTTCAGAGGTGTTGTGGAGCCAGTTGCCCTTTCTTACCCTCAGGACTTGGCCACAGCCATATTTCAACAGGATAATGCGCGACCACACGTGGCACGCATAGTCCAAAGGTTCTTCGTCATTCACCAGATTGAATCGCTTCCCTGGCCGGCTCGCTCTCCGGATCTTTTGGCGACAGAAAACATATGGTCCATGATTGCTCAACGATTGACCCTGATTACACCCAACCCCACAGCTGCCACACTAGATCAACTTTGGCAACCTGTGGAAGCTGCTTGGTCTGCTGTACCCCAAGAACACATCCAAAGTCTCTTTGAATCAATGGCGAGGCGTGTGGCAGTGGCGATCTCCAACAATGGCGGCTATTCTGGTTACTGATTCTGGCAGGAACCACACATCACAGAAGTCTATAAATTTAATCACAGTTGATACTTGGTCAACATGTTATCTGCAAAATAAATTTGGTTGCTGTCTCTTTTCTTTCTTAGTGTTGCATTTACGGTGGCCACTCATCAGTTTATTATAGCAGGGCTGAATTAACAATATAGACAAGCTAATTTTTTATCCTGGTTCAATAGCCTATATACTTAAATATTGTATATCTCCAATCAAATTACAAATTGTGGCATTTTAGACTTGCTACTTCATATCGACTTCCTAGTCTGTAAATGTAATCATCCGAACATCTGCCATTTCAACGAGTCTGTGTAACTACCAAACACCAACTCACTCTCTTAAGGCAAGGAGACCTTATCCAAACTTGTTGTAGAAAAACTAAGAATCTTATAAAGAGAAATAGCATACAAATTTTTGGAGGAGACAAGATATACTACTAAAAGTTTACTACAATAAGTTTCGAGCCATACAGATCTCTCGTATGTTTGTATATAAATTGGTATATATCGCCTAGCCATTATGGTAACCATGACCCTCAGATTGTAACCAAGTGGGATCAAATCCCGAGTTAAATTCCCCATTAGGGAAAGCAGTCGGTCTTTCACCTGTAATATATTTCCGTTTCGAAACTAAAGCAGCGCACCCCTTGTTATATGCTGGGAGCATCATCTGTAATAAATGTGTATATTCTGTTATATTGTATGCTTTATGTTCTTCTTCACTTGTATTTCATATGTTCCCAAGATAATAAAACACACGTCAACAACAACAATTGGAAAAGTTGGGTACCATCGCAATCAGGTATCTTTCTTCGCTCCTGACTGTAAGGTACCCGTTATGCACGGTGTTACAGAATTCGACTAACAAATTAAGAGGGGTAATACTAGTGTAACGACTTCACAAAGCTCTGGGATAAACTATTTATTTCACAGTAATAAAATCATCAAAAAATATTCTATTACAATTAATTAGCAAAAGGAACCACAGATTTAGAGCCTCTTTCACTGTGTCTTATATCCCTCGTATAAGCACAATTAAATAAAGTGATCCTTTAGAGAAATGTCCTATACATAGCATCTGTCAGAGGGGTCCTCAGTTCTCAGTTTACTCTCGGTAATACCACACCGAGTTTGAGTGAGCTCGCCGGTTATATATCCCCCGTGCGGTTGCTGATTCGAAACCTCCTCGGTTCAATGTCCACATTAATTCGTGGACTCCCAGGAATCGCTGACTTGCAAGTCTATTACTACGAGCGGCCTCTCGTTGGATTCTTTCTAGTAAAAATCTGATACTGTACTGCCTCGGTATCTCCTTTTTAAACCTATCGTTTCTCACGATTACTCACTGCCTATCCCTTTTGATCTGTTATCCGTCAGCCACTTATAGCGGGAGTCTGTCTGGGCTCGCAGTCTGAGTCCATTCATGCTGACACGAAGTCGCGCAAGATTTATGAAAACTCGAAAAGCACATGATACCGTGTCTCTTTTAATTTTCCGACTGGCATGGGAAAAATGGTCAAAATTTCTGACCACCCATTTGCAAAACCTTTCAACAGCAATTAGGGAAACAAATGGAATTTTCCCACCTTTGTCGTTGTCCCCTCTTAGCAATTAGAGGAAAGAGACTGTGTACATCACAGTAGGCTGCATGGGGATAGCAAATCACCATGGAATATGGGGTTGCAAATCACTTTTAGTTGGTGAAATTCATGATATTAGCCCCAGTGGGAGGTCAATAATCTAGAAGAGGGGTTCTATGGTAGTGTTGAAGAAATTTGCATGTATTGCTAATTTCTCACTTCTTTCGGAGTTGCTGCAGGAAATACAGGCGTTTTTTCCCTGCATGATAATGCGCCAACACATTTTTCGATTGTGATGCGTAACCACATTCATGGTACATATCTTGGGAGGATTAAACAAGGTGGACATGTTACTTGGCCTCCATACTTCCGGTACCTCAATACCTTGGATTTCTTCTTTAGGAGACTTTTGAAAGAGCTTGTGTGTGAGAAGCTGGTGGCTACAGTGGAGGATCTGATGATACGGATCATCGTTATTTCGGATGATATCGCCATCACACCGGATTTGTTCGTCCGCCGTTACCAGCTGTTCTATGAAATCCCTGGACGTTGAATTTTAGACGTCGATTTGTTATGCATTCTTCGTATTTTAAAGATTTTTTTTAATATCTAATTAATGTATTTCTTATCTTTTAATTCCTCCTTTTCGTTCCATTTCGGCATCACATCCTTCATGACTTATTTCCCAAATTACTCCGACCAAATGTGATTTGCGACTTCTTGTTCTAAGATTTATCATCCCCATGCTATTTACTATGACCCTTGTGGTGAATTCGTGTATTGAAAGAATTCGAAACTATCCTGTATAGATTTAGAGATTTTGATTGAAGCTAATGGGTATATTTTACAGTAAATGAACATAATAAAAACATAACTGTTTCACTTTCCTCAGTATATTATTCACTAGCCAATTCCGCTTGAAATAGGTCAGCTTCAAGTTTGTTAACGTCTCTCCATCTCAAGGAATCATCTAAACAATTATGAGAAGTCTTTCTCACTGCAAACAGACTAACTTGTTTGTATCCAACATTCACAAAAATTTAGGCAAAATTCTCCTATTGTTTGAACGGTATGAATAAAGTAGTTCTCTCTCTCTGCAAAAGTTAATGTCTTACAACATGTTTTTCTAAATTGAAGATTTATATTGTACTAACCGTTCTTTTTAATATATATAAAATATATATTCTATCAGTTTTACTGGAGGATATTAAAATTATGACCAAAAAAACACATGTTTGTGATGTATTTTCTATATCACTATGATGTAAAGTACTTTCAAGTTAATAATGCAAAATGAAACAAACAAGTAATAATCAAAAATAAAAAATTTAGTCAATTCCTACTTAGATCAACAAAGAAATATTTCATTTTAGCTACTTTTTATTACAGTTAAAATTAATATATATATAAATATATATGTATACATAAGGAGAGAATCACAACATTAAGTAGTAATTAATTTTTGTTAATTATCATTAAAGTATCGTATTGTCATCCAAAACAATCGTGTATATAAAGTTTAATTTCAACTGAATGCTTTAAAACATGAGAAAAACAACCTTTTCAAGTTTTGACACAAGTTGCCAAAAAGGTCTCTAAATCGCTAAAAGTGATGCCAACGTGGCTGTATTTGTAATTATTTGAATAATTAGTTTTAATCAATTAATTTTTATTAATTATAATTAAAATACTGTATTGTCGTCGAAACTAATCCTGCACATAAAATTTCAGCTCAATTGAGCGCTGTAAAATGTATTTTATTAACGATTGAAAATTCCACCAAGATGAATAAATAAATAAATACTTAGAGAGTGTGAGCTAATTGTGGGAATTGAAAAAGGGGACGTTTAAGCATTTTTATATCCTCTTTTTCAATTATCTTAGGGTTCTGCATTGATTAGAAACCTTAGTTCTCTCTCTGTTTTTAATATTTAAATGTAACCTTAACTATGTTTTCAGGCTTATTCTAACATTATTAAAAGTTCTAAATACAGTAGGTCCTAAAAACTCAACCTTATATGAACCGAAGGGTGGTCAAAGTTGTGAAAATGTCGGGTTATCGAGAGTGGGATTAAAAAAGCATAAGTACGAGTGTTCCCTCAGAAAATATAATTCTGTTCATGTGCATGTATTGCTTGCTTGAGAATACAACAGAAAATAAACTACCCAAATACACTTAAACAAAGGGAACTTGCATACTTCATTAAGGCATAGATCATTTACTAGATAAATATTAAGTAATACGTAGCATATAATAATTTACTGGATCAGACACACTGTGATACCACCCCCTTATGGTGACCGTATCTTTGATTGTCAGCGTAAGATAGAGGTTTAGGGTTTGCAAAAGGAATAGACATTTTTTATTTCTTTATATAACTTTATTAAGAATAGAACTTAAATGTCTAACAATTCAGTTAGTATTAATTAAGCGAGAATCTCTAATGAACAATCACACAGTAATAGTTAAACCGAATCACGTAAAGTTAGACTACTATAATTATTTAATTCGCCTACTCTCACTTCTAATAATATTATATGTCCTAATATCAAATAATCATTCCTACCTTAATCCAAATTTAGATTCAATCTTATGAAGAAACGTCTGGGCACGCGTGCAATGATATACACTTTGATTTAATGGCTTATTTTCCAGGTAACTTCACGATTGGCTATCAATTCACACTTGTTTCTTTGACACATACCATTCCCCAAAATTGCCATTTCACTTACAGAAACTTCTGTTATTTAAAAGCTATCTTATTTGCATTTCTTTTTCACATTTCGCTTCTTGGGTTTTGGTTGGAAAAGAGTTGCCATTAATTTTGGCCCCCAAAGAACCCAGAGGTTATGTTAAAGAAAAGACGCGTGAGTCGTCACAACACCTCAGAAAAATACTTTATGAGGGAAGGCATAAAACTGTCCAAAATGAAAAATAAGCAGCAGATTTTACAAAAACTGGTTACTTTTTTTTAAATAAACGTGTAATGTCATGCTGTCTTCCGTATTCTTTGTTTTGCTGTTTCATTACGTAGACGACGAAGTAACAGTAAATTCATTACCAACGCACCTTGTTCAAAATACTAAAAAGGGGGGTTTCGACAGCCATTAGTTTCTCACTGTGTCATACTTTTGGAGTTTGAACGGTGTCTCTTACAACAATAATTTCTGCATGGAGCAAATTTTTTTGATCAGTATGGTTCTTGGACTACTGTTCATTGGCTTCTGCCCCTCCAGGAACTCTTTTCAGGAGGGAGGGGGGTTAAGTTTATATTTTCTTCATCATCGTGTTCAACGAACTCATTTCCCTCGTGATCAAGGAATTTTCACTAGGAAAACGCCTCTAATCTCTCTGTGTCAATGACTCTAATTCAGTGTTTATTAAACTGTGGAATGCACTTTCCTAGAGGGCGTCATAATCCTACACGGGGGGCGCGAGCATAATGAAAAGTCGAAAGCAAAAGATTATTAAAAAAAATTATTAATTTTCTGAAAGTAAACAAACAAAATACATTCATATATGAGTACTGCTCAATGCATTTTATAGTAAATGTAACAATACTAAGTTAAGAACGTTTAAAAATTACCAGTAACCCCATGGGCTCTTCATATATAAAATTAATTTTTGCATATAACACTTATTATTTGTCCGGTTTATAATTAATTATTTCAATTCCAATTAAAAATTACATGATTCGTTCCCCAATAACACCGTTTAACACGTAAGCGAGCGCATGCCGTGTATTGGGGAGGGAGGGGTAGTAAAGGATTTAATAATCAAATCCTCTGAAATAAGTAAATCTTTTGCAAGCACTGCACAGGTAATTTTATTGCATTCCAAGGCCTTCGAAATTATTTTACGGGTAGCAGTTCACAAAAAAGATCGTACTTCGGAAAGATTTATATATACGCCCGGGGTAATTAACCTATTGGCTGAACGAGGCTTTTATATACGTTGGAAGCACTTAAGAGTTTAAAGTCAAATTGTAGCTTTCGTGTCAAAATAACGTATTATTGAATTTAATACATTATTATTGCATGGGGGGGATGAAAGTTAACGTTGAATATTGGGTCGCAAATACTGAAAGTTTGAAAGCATTGCTCTAATTCGTTCCATGCGTTCGCAAACCAAACAACACACAACATCCAACAGGCTAATGTTCTTTAAGGTATCCGACTACGTTCGGAACCGTGATTTTGCAAATAGCGCATAAATGGATAATTTTCATGATATATAGTGTCACTCAGATTAGAATACATGTATAAAATTGTCTTAAGGACACATTTTGACAAAGAAAAAAATATTTAAATACAATATTTTGGCAAAACATTAACTTAGGATAACCTTTTTACAGAATGTTTTCCTTTTGTTAAAAATGCTTCTATTACAATAATATTATGCCAGTATATAGCTCAGACCTCTCTACAGAGGCTCAACTAGAATTTTTGAAATATATAACTTAGAAGTGGATTTATCCATATTTTACCACAACAGAGGGGTGCAATTTTAAGAAAAAAAACGCCAATATAATTATTTCGATGTGTGGTAACTCTGAAAATAATGTGAATGTTTCAAAACTTCTGGTTGAGCACATTTATATAGTTTACATGCGACAGCTTTTGTTCCAAAATATTTTTTTATGAACAGTCTATATTTGTCCCCTGTGTATTGTACGTTTAATTATGGTTTATGAACAGAATATAAAAAAAAGTAATATAAAAAAAAAAAAAAAAATTAAGCCAGTTCCTTTTAAGGTCAACAAAGAAAATTTTTATTTTATAGGTACTTTTTATTAAATAGTTACAATTAATATAAATATGTATATACATAGGATAGAATCACAATATTAAGTGACAAAATAGAAAGCGATTTTCCTTTCTATGCATGCGTGCCGGATTTCTTCCACCCCAGGTGGGATTCGAACCTACAACATTTGCATGAAAATTCCAACGCGCTATCCATTCATCTAAATGGACACACACACCGTCGCCAAAAGCCCTCGTGTTGCTGAACAGTGCCACGTTAAAATTTCCTAACTCATTCATTCGAAGTAAAAGCTGGCGTAGTAGCCCAGTGATCACGCTGTCGAGTTTCAAATCCAGTGCTATTTCTGTCAACACAGGGGTTTGAGTCCAAATGTCTTGAAGATGATAGTATGTAGATAATGGTGCACTTTAAGTTTATCGAATTCGGAAGTTTGCTTCAATTGGAAGCTTCCATAATGTGATGGTTGTTGTCCTCGTTACTTGACAGTAGTCCAAAATTAAGAAGTGAGTCATCTACAAGCTGGGCATTGTTTCCAAGTCCAAAGTTAATAAGCTACCAATCAATTTAAATACAAGCGATAGATTAAAGAAAATCCATAAAGTGTAAACATTTATTAACCGTAACTGAAACTAAAATACCACCACGGGATTGGTCACTGACTACAGCTTTAACCTATTTGAACCGCTGCAGCGAGAGGAAACAACATAATTTTAGTATTTTGTTAAATATTTTTCTTTTTACCAATTTGACTTTTAGTTAGAGTTGAACGTTTGTTAGGCGTCTACACATACTTCATTCTTAACATTTAATTCTGTATACGCACGCTTCAGTCGTATTGATTTAATTCCCAAAGTATCTATCTTAACAATTTGAACTTGTAGAGATGTCAGAACTAAACAAAGAAGTGAGTATTTAAAAAATGGTAATGTGGTTTAATTTCATGTAATCTTAATATTTTGCCTCAAATTATTTACCTAATGCCACTTGAAACTTCATTTACAGGAACAGCAGGATTTTAGGTACAGATTATTTGGACTATCCGGGTTCATAATTTTCCTTTTGATTGGTATTCTAGCACTGATATTTGCATTAGATGTCCATGAGCACGTCTTGGCACTATCAATAACCAGTGCAGCCTCAATATGTATAGCTGTTACCTGCTGTATCTGGGTGTGTATATTGTACTTAGTTATTCGCGATGTGTGTGAAGATAATGAAATGCCTGGTGACTAGTGTTTAATAAATTTTGAAATTACATCCGTAATAAAATCTCGGCATTAAATTTAATAAAGGAACCTAATCTTTTAACAAGGCTGGGTTGTAAAAGAGATCTTCCTTAATGCTCCATTGACTGATTTGTAATTATCTGTACACATATTCCCCTATTGCATACTGTCGCAACCAGGCCAACTTTCAAGATAACTCGCTAAATTAACAACCTCAATTTCGCAATGAATTTTCTAAATTCTAAACCATGTGCTTAACTTCATATTTCTCCATTTGCCACCATTCTAAGCCTAATCGTTCGTTAATATGGCAAGTTCGAATGCTGATTTGTGATTTGCAGAGTTATCTTTCAATAAGAAATTCTATAAAATTAATAAACTATTGCCTACTTACAATTTATTCCGCGACAATCTTCAACAGAGCTTTCTTTGTAACCGAAACTTTGCTACAAATCGCAACCCTTCTAAACAACAAATTTCACTTGATATGAATCGCAACCCTTCTAGTCAACAAATGAGTAAACTGATATATCTAAAGTAACATTCAATTCTTAAGCTTTTGTATTAAAGTGTAAACATTTTTCTCTCAATAAGATGGGTAAACCAAAGCAATATTTCGCAAATATTGCTTTCTGTTCAATAAGAAATTCATTGCATAAAACTAGACTGTGAACGTTGCATGACTCCTGCACTGCCATGTTTTAGACGTTATTGCATTTTCCAATTTAGACGGATGCATCCACGATAGGCCTGACTTTATCGTTGCAACGCTTGTCAATATTTGTATTGCCTATCTAAAAAAATTGTACCCCTAAATTTTTTTTAACGCGTAAAAATCGTCCCAAATCGTAATTTTCGTAATAGAAACTCTATTACGAGTAATTGATTTAAAATTAACTTCCCTGAATCGGCCCGCTCTAACGTTATTTACGTGGATTCAAATTTCAAAGCGTCATTTACCCTCTAGTTGTCACAATGGGCCTGGCGGTGCGTAAAAGCCACTCTGAGAACCCATGCTTTTAACCAGAAGATCCGGTCATCGTAACTTTTCAATTTAACCACTTTTACCAAAATGACATGTACACAAGAAGCCTTCTAAATGGTTTCAAATTAACATTTTAGTTTGGAGATGTAAACCACAATATTGTTTCTTTAGGTATCGTTTGACAAGTCGAAGCGACAGTATAGAGTTCCTGAGGAAGAATCGTTATCTGAAGAAATCGATCTCGAAGAAATGGCTCTAGCAGAGAGGGAATACCGTCATATAGAAAAGATGAATTACCTTCAAAGATTCGGTACGGGCCTTGGAGTGCAAACATATTCCCGAGGATCTTCAATATCGGATGGCTATATTGATCAAGAAGCAGAAGATCTATTGAAACGGATACAGTCGTCTAAAGCGGCAGCAGCAGAAGATTCATCGAATGATGAAAAAAGTATCATTGTAACAGTTGCAGACATTCATTCTGTAGAGGATACCACGGAAAGTTCCCCAGTCGAAAGTTCTGATCAAATGTCAACGTATTCTGCCGAAGAGGCAAAGAGCTTCCGCTTAAACCAGTTGCCTTTTATTGATATGAAAGATTCTGAAGAAATCCTTCCGGAGGTATTTCTACCTTCATCTTCAGATGACGAAGTGGGTACAGTTGAAAAAGAAACTTCTGGAAAGGAAGTGTAGGTTAAGTAGACGTCTGCTATGAAGGCTTCACCTACGAACAGATTAATTGTTTTCAAACGTGGAAGCTAGTAACTACTTTATATTGTACTGTATACAAATTGCATAATTTAAAATGCTTCCAAGAATATTTTGTTTTTTAAATGTATTTTTATATCGGTAAAATTAAAGATTTCTTAACGTTTCTTGTTGTGTTCTTTCACTAGGGTTTAGCCGAAATTCGTTTTCTAAAACTCTACTCTCCCTACCAGTTTAAATATCTTCAGTTCACTGAACTTGCAAGACTTGAATACTATGACTAAGTGCGTATCTTAATTTGTTTCATGAAAAATAATCAAACTTAGGTTTAAGGGCTTGGACGTCACCGGTGATGGATTTCATATCTTTGAGCAACGTGTATTTGCATCAGTGTCTATGCTGGAACTTTCATGTCAATTTCGAAATAAATACGAAGTAGAGCAAACGTGATGTATTAGGAATGAGGACTCTACGAAATCGGAATTTTGTTCAATGGTTCATCTAGGCTCTCCCAGACAACGAATATTTCCGAATTTGATCATTCGGTATACACATACTATCCATTACAAAAACACGCATTTTTTCCTGCGCTATTTTTAAAATTTTTTGTTAAGGAAAATAACTTTTGCTAGATACTTGAAATTAATACTCGTATTAATCATTTAGTGATACATTTGAATTTATCTAATAATTTAAATTCATTATTTTAAGTAACTAAATTTAACTGCGTCTACTGTTTAAAAGAAAAATTTCAAAGTATTTCAGTATTGTAGGGACACTAGATAAGCAACTTTCTATTTATTAGAATTCGGAAATTTAATAAATGGAAACGTAATATTTTCTGGTGTAAAATGTGAAGGCGTGATTCGTATTTAAATGTAACCCAAATGTATGGCTGGTGGAATACGTTAATGATATACCATAATGTGAATTTTTTATATTTTGTTGATCTTCAGATTAATCTCGTTTGTTGTATCAAACTTTATCAGTATGTGGGAAAAACCTTCCACCGAAGTGAATCCTCTGTTTAGAGGAACGCCCCCCCCCCCCCCAAAAAAAGGAGGGTTGGTAGTAAGTCTTATTCGAATATAGAATTGGATATTGAGGCCATTGTATTAAAAAGTGTTGTTTACTAATATATATGTATGGTGTATGAATGAACACTGCTAGGGAAAAGCCTGCGTTCACGTACTATTGCTCACATATACCACTTAAAAAATTTTTTAACTTGAAGTTTTAATTTTATTTCAAGTATTGATGATAATAAAAGTAAATTCGGTTTCCTTTCATAGCTTTAAAAACCGGTTTGTAGCAATACTAACAAAAATAGAGTAGGAAAAAGTATACGTTCACTGTTTTAGTAGTAACTATAAAAATTGTTTAAAGTGTAATGAGCTATTTATAATAGCGTGTTGGCTAACTCCGTCTTTTGAGATCACCTTGAGGTCGATTTGGCATTAAATTGACAAGCAATATTCTCCCATTCATCCTCAAGAACACTTTTCATCATATGTTTGCTGGATATATTATGTTGACGAATCCTACGCTACAACAAATAACCTAAGTGTTTTATAAGATTCAGATCATGTGACTGTGCGAGGCGTATGCAGTTGATTTGTGACATTATACAGGAGCCAGAGCTTAACGCGTTTACGGTTATGCTTATGATCGTTGTCGTGTTGGAAACGAAACAACCGTACTATGGCCAATTTTGATGGCACTTTCTTTTAAGTTGTTTCTTGGGATATATCACGGTAATCTCATTTAATTAGATATGTTGCAACTTGCCAACACCACTGCTCGCGATGCATCCCCACACCATGGCTCCACCACTTCCGCACTTTACCGTTGGTACTAAATGCTCTTTTAAAAGCGCTGCGCAAGATTTTTCCATACCAATTTATGAACTTTTATGCCGAAAATGCAAAATTTTCTCTCATCGGAGAATATCGCAGAACTCCGGAGGCTTGTGTGTGTGCTCTTTCGCAAAAGGTATCCATTTAAGCCGATTGGTCACTTAAATAAAAAGATTTCTGCAAGCCACTCGACTACGGTATCAGCACTTTTTAAGATTTTTCTTGCGGTATCCCCATACAAATGTTTTGGTTAAACTTCTCGTAAATATCTGTTGCTATTGGAGTTGCAGTCAAACGCGATTTTTTTTTCCACACCAAGTATATCATTCTTCATTTTTGATTGGGAGCTTGGATGGACGACTTGAACGAGGTTTGGTTGTTTATAAACTCCTGTAAATTTAAAATTATAAATAACACACGCTAGATATAGATTATTGCCGTCTAACGGTTTAGAGCTATATCCCAAAGACATGTTCCTTTTCATATTTTTACAATTTTACGCTCACCGATTCTAATTTCCTTCCTTTTATTTTTCATGTACTTAAATTGCTCCGTATCTGAAAAAAGCGTAAAATTGTGTCGCAACTTTCTTAAGCTAGTCTATTTTTACTTGATAACTCTCTGAATGCAAAAACTGTTATCATATAACGTCTGTTAATACAAATTCTAGGAATCAAGAATATTCAAATAATGAACACACTTTTTCTGCCTACTATGTGTGTCTTGCTACAAACCCGTCGTTATATATATATATATATCTTACGTAGTTTTAATTCAGAATTAACGAATTTTTGCATGCTCAACATTTAAATAATAGTTAACAAGTTCCTGAAATTTTGTTAGAAAAAATTTATATTTCTATTAAATTTTACCTTTTCTGTATGATTTGTTATGGGTGAACGCAGACTTTTTCTAGAAAGTGTATGTAGAATGAATTAGTAGTTCGGATGCAATCGCAGTAATATCGTGACATGATGATGTGTGGTCTGGCGTGAACAAACTCGAAGCCAGCGTTGCTTTAAATTGTAGGTTGCTTCTAATCGGAAATGGTATATCCAATTTGCCTTGTCTCCAAGGAGCCAAAGATCTCGAAGAATGAAATCCTGTGAACAGTGAAGTCTGAACACTAAAATATATGAGCGGGAAAGAGAATGAACTGCTTTGTGTGCATCAATGATACTTAGTCAAGAGCTTCCGTCCAAATTGAAACTCTAATGTGGCCATTCAAAAAGCATGAACAATACTTTGTTTCCTCGTGATATTGAATCGGTGAAACCAACGTGGTTTTTGTACCAAAATAACATAGGTTAATATGTGGTCTTCTTTAAAAGGAACTGAATTTCAACTCTTTGAGATGTGTCAAATTGCCAGCAGAAGCAATCTCGGTAAATGTATCGGTTGTTTCATCATTCAGTCTTACGTGGAGTCTAACCATTAAGAGTGTATTGAGTGCCTTGAAGAAAGTAGGTGGCTGAGATAAAAAAAATAGCCAGGCTTCTCTTATTCCCTAATTCGTCTGATGAGAAAGATACTGAATATAGGCACGATTGTCTGTTAAAATCCGAATGTCTCAATGATGTAACATTCTTTTGATGTATCAATATATTGTAGGTCCATATAGATAGCAATAAGCTACGACCTGGAAACGGAACAAATAGTCGCCATTTTTAGTTAATATTAAATTCACTATCGAAATCTCAATGTGCATGCCACTTCCAGAAATTTTAGACTCCTGTTTTGCCATAAATGTACATTTTCAGTGGGATACTATTAATAGTTTTCAGAGTTCCGTTGTCTATTAAATGCATGGACCTCCAATTTGTTTTTAAAATTAGAGTAACGCCAGATCAAGAATCAAAACTGTTAAACTAATTTGAGAACTGAAAGTAATAGTCTTAATTTTCAGTCACTATGAGCTGAAAAGAACATTACTGAGTTGAAATTTATTTTTCATTGCTTCAACACGAGAATTGTTTTAAAATAAATTTCATTTACTATGCATTTCCTCTTATTATTTCGCAAGTTAGACCTTAAAAACAAGCATCAAACCATCATTCAATTTACGCTATTTCTTTCTACACACGCGCGAGAGAGACTCTTTACTATAACCTTTCACACACTAAAATCCATTATATGGTTGGATTCAAAGGCGATATATATTATCATACATTAAAAGAGAAGGGGGGAATTGGATTTAATTCCCACTAAAAATACACCAGCCATATAAATACATTAAATCCGTCGAAGATCAGAAAGGAAGCATGGAGAGATTATTATCAGTTCAGGTGACTTAATTGTTTATGACTACGAGGTCTCTCACCAATACATCTCACGTTGCTTCGTAGTGTTATACCAGTTGTTCCCAGTCCCCCAGTACGAGGATCAAACAGTTCCAGGCAGCCCAAGGAAAATTAAATTATTCCCATTTTATTTACTGTGGTGCATTTCTCTCAGGTTAGTGTGACTTTATGGAAAACACTATATTTCAAGTTTGATCACTTTATATATTTTTAGTATAACTGTATTTTGTTCTGAAGCCATATATATAAATACAACTAAATTAAATTTATTGAATCAAAACAATCTAAAACATGAAAAAAAATCAATGTCCCTCGTGAGAAGAGCGCTATAAATTAATCTAATGACTGGGTCGTGGGGATAAAAAGGTTGGGAAAAGCTGTGCTACCGTAAAACGCAATCAATACGGTCAAGAGTTTAGAATTCATTGTCAAAATGCATTGATTTTTTTTTTGATTTTGTACAAATCACGTGAATCACCTCTCAAGCAGAAAGTGTACAATTTAAACTATTTTCAAACTAAGAAATTACAAGGTCTGTCTCTAAGCTCTCGTGTTGTGCTTTATAATGTGAGGTTAATTTAACACACACTCACACTCAAACTAAGGTGATTACATCCTTTTTAAAGTACACGTTTCATGCCATACTTCTGAAGGATCATTTTTGACGTTTAATGTCTTACACGTTACTTAAAATAAAAAGGCTGAAACATGTTAAAATCTTCTGTATTTGCATACTTCAGATTTGGTGCGTTATTATGGAGACCCAAGTTCTAAGTGATCTCTCATCATTGTCACTTGAATATGGTTCTAAGAATGGAATTTCCTTTGGTACATTATGTAGCTGTAAATATTATTTTAAAGCAAACCCCATACCCAATTTTCAGTCAGTCAATGATGCTTAGCAGCGATGGAGTTTAACAAATACTGTGCAATTGATTACTCCCTCTGTGTTTTATTTCTTTATATTACAATACTGTACAAAGTTGCCGTCACTTGATTATGGCTTAAAATTACGAGTTATTTCGCCAAAAGCCCTCGTGTAGCTGAATAGTGTGACTTTTATTCACTCAATGCATAAAGTTGCATCCTGCTAACATTTTGGTGTAATATGAAGGAAGATAGTGTGTGGTACTAGTGCTGCTGTTACGAATATCCCGTCTGCTCAGACGAAGTCAGTTGAGTTGAGTTGAGTTTGTTGTTTTATGGCGCAAGAGCCGGTTTTGGCTATACTACGCCAAATATTCATAGGTCTGTGGTCTGGACGGGAAAAGAAGAAAATAAGAAATTAGATGACAAGATGGAGGGTTGAATATAGAGAAGGATCTCTGGTGTACCCCGGGGTCATGACACCCGTGTTTATCAAAAATAGTAAACCCCTTGGGAAAAGGAAAAGATCACTAGGGTACCTCGGGATTGTGTGACACCCGTACCCACCTAAAGAAGGTGAGCCCCCTGAGGGGCAGGCGAAGTCAAACCAGATCAGTAAAAACGTTGACTAATGATGTCCGATACTAAAAGTAATCTATCATGGATATCTTTCCAGTTCAACCCAAGGCAGTCCAAGATGTGCTGTGAGGAAGCCTGTTCTAGTTGGCATTTAGGGCAAATAAGAAACCTCTTATTGCCTCAAGAAAAAGTGAGAGCTTTTAAGTGCCCACTGGCAAGTCGTGACATACAAGTGTTGATAAGTCTGCCACAAAGAAGAGATAAAAGAAGTTCTGGTCGTTTGCCTTTATACCATTTATAAAACGGAGGTTTTAACCATTTTTCTGTATTTTGGGCCTTTTGCCTTAAGAATAATTCTAAATATGTGATTGCTGAGGGGAAAGGGATTGTCTTGTATAGCCCCTCCTTTACAAAAGTGTCAGCCAATTCATTTCCGTAGATATTGACATGGGACGGGATGCATTCGAAATTGTACTTTGTAATGGTGGAAGATGAGCTCTAATTTAGTCGGATAGATGATTTGATTTTATCTCCTATGTGGACCCAGTTTTTGAGATGTTTAATTGAACTAGGGCTTTCACAGATAGAACCCAGAGGTCTTCGCAGTTATTTCCGCAACTGTGGTACTAGTTAAAGTGTCGACCACGTCTCTTAAATGTGGTGCATCAGTTCGAATCTGTTGTATGTTTGGAAGAACTCATGTCGGTCAGAAGTATTTAACAGGAAAAAAGTTCAATAAAAGCTTAACTTATATAAATCCTCACGAACAATAATTTAAATTTATTTGATATTCAAAATTATAACTTAAATGATTCCACTAAGAGACCTAGGAGAATACTCCTAGACTTATACACCCCCCTTAATATTAATCGTTTGCATTCACCGTAAATATTCTAAATGTTTTCCCTTTTTAATTCTTAAACTCTTTGTATCACTTAATTTCTTATCTCTGCACCCACCAGGCAAACTTTTTCTTTTCTATCTTCATCCTAATTACCCCAACTTCAGGGCAGACAATAGAGAGCTTTCTCACTTATTGCAACCAACCAATTATGTTGCCTCTACTTCAATAACCAGTACTTCCCGCCAAAATCCTCAAGATCTCTCCCGCTGAATCCATCAAGAACACCTCTCAGACACTGACGTCATCCACCTGCCTTACTCTAACATTCAATAAGATCTTCGTCTCTACAAACTCAATAAACTTTGCTGTCCCATCCAGGATGTAGCCGCGGTAGCCGAGTAGTACAGGTATCGGATCGTGGCTTGTCTTGTCACGAATTCCAGCCCAGTACCACTAAAGACCCGCCGTGTAGGGCAGTGATGCACGTTAAATCTGTCGAGAGCTGAAACGTCCTCCCGTTGGTGTGGTGTGGTAGTTAGGAGAGGTGGGTGCCAGCTGAGGTGTCGTCCACGTCACTTGACCATGGTTCAAAATTACGTAGTCCGTCGCCAAAAGCCCTCATGTAGCTGAACAGTGTGACGTTAATATTCAAACAATCAATCAACCCATCCAGGATTCCCACTTGTAAGATCAAAAATATAATTTCAGATAGGGGATGGAGGATCTTTTATAGATCCATACCCCTGTGACGTGAAGAAACTTCTCACGAACACACAATCACCCTCTTTTTTAATTAAGAAGCACTTTTTACTGTGCTTATTATGTTTTCCTTTAATAAGGTTCTGAGAAGAGTAAGTATTCATTTCTTAAGAAATATCTTATAGTTCAGAAAAAATCAAGTAATAATAATGGTTTTTATCAGTTATATATTTCGATAAATAAACTGAATAAAATTTGTTGGGTATAAATTTGGAGCATTCTGAATTGCAAGTTTTATGACTGCGTGTGTAAAATTATCAAATAAATATTTTAATGCATCCAAACGTTAATTTGCAATTACTCTAGAAATCCACAAAATTACGAATTTCAAGCGATATATTGGAAGATGTTGTTTAGGTTAGGACTTTTTATAGTTTTTTGGATTACTTTTTTAATTAGCTGCAGCTAAATAAGATTTTTAGTTTCTTCAATGATTTCTCATTGAAACTGGATAAATGTAAAATCACAGTTAATTGCACACGGGAAATTAATCATTTTATTAAAGAATTTTATTAATAAAATCCGACCTCATTCGAATCCTATCATAACTTCCTCAGATATTAGGGACAATTCTTAAGTGATTAAGAGTTTTCTGCTCTAATTAATGCTGTTTTCCCATTTTGGTTCAGTCCTAGGAGAGCCCACACCCTTGGCGCGAATTATTTTGGGTTGGCGATAATTGTGCCATCTTGGTAACCCTACTTTGATACACTGGATATGGTAAATTTAACTATTTCTGGAAATTTCGTATTTTGTGGGTGGGCATTTTGAATTTCATTTTGTTTTGGCTAACCAGGCTGGAATGGTTGCGTGTGTGAAGGAATATATCTTAGAATTTTTTACTTTGTTAAATGCGAAAGGTTAGAAAGAATTGATTGAATAGTGTATGAAGGAAGTATTGATTGCTTAGTTATGAATATCCTAAATGGAACGATCAGCATGATGTAACATGGTCGAAAATAAAACGCTTTCTTCGAAATTGCACCAGCCACGCCGAAAGTATGTTCTACCATTACCTCGCAGAATAAAAATGGCGGCGCTCACACGATCATTCACTTAGCGATGAGACCTTCAAGACTTTTAAAATCT
>BMAV01022485.1:37797-68467 GCA_019973955.1 Trichonephila inaurata madagascariensis
TGTATGTATGTATGTATGTATGTATGTATGTATGTATGTATGTATGTATGTATTAATAAAATACATTTTAAAGCGCTCAATTGAGCTGAAATTTTATATACGTGATTTTTTTTTTGGATGACAATACGGTAATTTAATAAAAATTAATTGATTAAAACTAATTATACATATATTCAAAGAATTAGATATACAGCTGCGTTGGCATTATTATTGGCGACTTGTGTCAAATTTTAAAAGGTTTTTTTTTCTCACACTTTAACACTTAACTTCGCAATTTTTTTAAATTTCTATGAAAAAATTATATCAGCTAGTTTTCAAGTGATAATAAAAGGGAAAAATAAAAAAAAATTAAGCAGTTTTAAATTGAATTTCAGTCATTTTTTTTTTTGTTTGGTGCAGAAGTGCAACATCGCGAGGCAGGTTGTGCTGTAAATTACGAAACTTTTTTTATGAGGATTTGTTATTCATCATAAAATGTTTAAATTTATTATCTGGTAATTTATTTCGTCAATAAACAAGAAAAAGCATAAAATATAATGGATTCTTTTTATAGCAAAAACACAGTTCTTGAATTATCAGATATTTTTATAATTGTTGTGATATCTGGAAAAAATGTACTTCCTCATCTAACTAACTAACATGCATTTCTTTGCAGTAATATTTTTTTTCTCAGATAAGTGATTTGTAGGTAATTAAAAAAATATTGAGTCTATGTTAAATTAAAATCATATGTTGCAGAAATGCAACAGTGCGAAGTTAAAGGTTAAAGCGCTCATTTGAGTTGAAATTTTTTTTTATACACTATTGTTTTGGGTGATAATACGATACTTTAATGGTAATTAATAAAATTAACTGCCATTTAATATTGTGATTCTGTCATATGTATACACATACTTATATTAATTGTAATTAATTAATAAAAGTAACTATATAAAATAATTTTTTGTTGACCTAAATGAGGGGTGGGCAAACTTTTCCAGGGTACGAGCTACTTCTAATTCTTTTAAAATGTTGCGGTCCACTCAATGGCGTAGGTATGGTGAGCTGTGTGTGCGAGAGAGAAATAGGTCTACAGTATTTATTAGAACTTAATAATATAAATACGGAACACACATGTATTTGTGGTAAAACATTTACACACAAAAGTGTAAATATTTTTATTGAAGTTGTGTAGGTATGTTAGGCATTAAAAGCAAACGCAAGATATAAACAGTCACAAATATGATACCAAATGTTTTTATTATATAACAATTAAAAAATAAAAGTTTGCAATTAAAGTTAGTCCTCGAAGTGACATGGGGTCTGCAAACTGTTAAGTAATCTTGAATATTTCGGTACAGAATTACTGTGTGCTAATCTTCAGGCGGTCACCCCAAAATGTCTTGGTAGTCCACCGGTCGATCACGGTCAACTTGATGATCACCCTTGAACTAAATAATCCAAATAGACCCAAGACCTTGAAAACAAAATTATATTACTTGTGTTAAAATGAGGAGTGAGATTGCTTGTTGAAATTCTTATAATAGCCGCTCTAAAGAGTTAATGTCTACCAGCTTACCTGTATATTTACTCTTGTTGATTTCAAGAGTTTTCATTCAAGAAAATATATGTCGATTAAAGTATAAGGATTCGTATATACATGGAAATTTTTCAGCTGATAAAACCACAAGTCATTGTCATAGAATTAAGCATTTTCTGCAAACTGTGATGGGACTTTTTAAGTCAGCGTTTCTCAAAGTGTGGGGCGTGCCCCAACCCCTTGGAGGGCGTGACAACTCTACGAGAGGGTACGAGCTAATAGAAAAGTTGAAATCAAGAGATTTAAAGATATTATTCACATTTATACTGAAAGTAAACAAAATACATTCTGACATAATAAAAATAAAATATATATACACATTTACAGATATAATACACTTATAAATATATCAATGCTACACAATGTATTTTACAATTTTACAATACTATGTTAAGAACAAGCTTACTAATTACTAGTGACCCCATGGGATTGCCATATAAAAAATTATATACAAAAATTTACACTCTCTTATCCCGATAATCTGTACTGTTTATAATAAATCCTTGAAATGCCGATTAAAAGTTACGCTATTCACTGCCAAATGCCAACCGTTTTGCATTTAAATGCGTGCATGCGATGTATTGGAGGGAAGGAATAAAGAAGCAAAAATAATCTGAAATAAGTAAATCCTTCGCAAACATTGTCAAAGTCCTTTTATAGCATTCCAAAGCCTTCGGAATAGTTTTATGGATAGCAGTACGCAGAAAAGATCGTACATCTGAAAGACGTATTTATATACGTCAGGGGAAATTAACGCTTTGGCCAAGCAAGACTCATATTCATGCCGGTGGTACTTAAGAGGTTAAAGTTGCATCGCAGTTTTAGCATCAAAATATAGTATTATTGAGTTAAATACATTGTTATTGTGTATGAGGGGGCGCGATGAAAATTACGATTGAATGTTGGGTCGCGAATATTGAAACTTTGAGGAGCACTGCTTTAAATCAATAAATTTAAAATGTAGCTCCCCTCAAGTACTGTATCAATATCAGCAGTAATGGGATAAGTGAGCAAATTGAATTTAGGATCAATGTTCTTAAAATCCTAAAATCTTCTTTTTCAAACACTGCATTTGTTCTCTTAGTATAAAATCTTTCAAGTACTTAGTTTTCTTACTAGTGTAAAGTAAAAGAGACAAACCTTTGGTCACGCACGGAAAATAAATTTTGGTTCAAAGCGGACTCTTTGTCTTGAGGGGACCCTCAGGGGGCTCACCTTCTTTAGGTGGGTACGGGTGTCAGAATCCCGAGGTACCCTCTAGTGATCTTTTCCTTTTCCCAAGGGGTTTACTATCTTTAGTAAACACGGTGTCACGACCCCGCGGTACCCCAGTGATCCTTTATTTTCGACCCTCCATCTTGTCATCAAATTTCTAATTTTCCCGTCCAGACCGCAGAACTATGAATGTTTGGCGCAATATAGCCAAAACTGGCTCTTGCGTCATAAAACACCAAACTCAACTCAACTCAACTTGTCTTGACGGGCCACATAAAACCTCTTTGCGGGACGCTTGAAGCACACCCTTGACCTTGAAAGCAATTTTGTCAAAGTTGCACAGTTTTTGAATGCCCAACTTTTAACTTACATTTTGATAGGGACATTTTAGTATCGATAATTTACTTAACTTTGTGGTAGACTTTACCTTATGATCACAAGTGATCGTGGTACTTGAGTGGTCATGGACACGAGTGCATACAAACCTCCCTCACTTATACTTAATTGATGTGTATCCAAATGACTTGACTATATTTCGTTTATGCCATCCTTTTGCGATTCCTCAGAGCATTTATGGATTCCATAGATTGGTTTTCGAAAATTAATAATCTTTCTTTCTGCATTCTGCCCTACCAAATTTTTACAGTACAGTTCCCTAAATTCATCTCTTGGGCTCATAAACTGAAAAAAAAAAACTTTTTCATATACTGAAAGCGACATGTTCATCATATAAGCAGCTGTACTAAGTAATTTTTACCCGTTATACAATACAGAAAATTCAGTAATTTTCGAGATCTTACCGTACCCTTTACATTTCACTTCACGCCTATTCCAAACTTTTACAAGAAGCTCAATAAAATTTGCAATAGCCTTTTTTTCAAATATATATAAATTAGCGTTCAGCAACTAAAAATCATGAATCCGCAATTCACTCACGAGTAGATCTTTTCTGCACAGTTTCAACGAACCTAGGCCTTTTCAACTAAAAATAGGACTAGTTTTCTTAAGGTATCCGACTACGCGTTCGGAAGAGTGAGTTTGTGTGTGTGTGTGTGCAAAAGCGTGAAAATGGATAATATTTATGATATTGAGTGTCACTTAGATTAGAATAAGGACATTATAGAAAAAAATTATTTAAGTACAATATTTTGGCAAAAAATTAACTTAGAAAAACCTTTTTTCCAAATGTTCTCCTTTGTAAAAAATGCTTCTATTTTATTAATATTTTGCCTGTATTCAGCTCAGACCTCTGCACAGAGGCTCAACTAGAATTTTTGAAATGCATAACTTGGAAGTGGGTTTATCCATGTTTTACGAAACCAGAAGGGAGAAATTTTAATAAAATACGCCTATAACTGTTTCAAATGGTTGTAATTCTGAAACTAATGTCAATTTTTCAAAAATCATAGTTGAGCCTCTGTAAAGAGGTCTGAGCTATATACAGGCAAAATATTAATACAATAGAAGCATTTTTTACAAAAGGAGAACATTTGGAAAAAAGGTTATTCTAAGTTAATTTTTTGCCAAAATATTGTATTTAAATAATTTTTTTATGAAGTCTTAAAACAATTTTATACATGTATTCCAATCTAAGTGATTCTACATATCATGACAATTATACATTTATGCGCTTTTTTAAAATCATGGTTCCCCGAACGTAGTCGGATACCTTAAAGTCTCATTAAAACCAAGAAAAGATTTTAATAATCTAACAATAGATTAGACATATTGCATTGATCTTCGATGTACCTTTTTATGTAGTTTGAGTCACGAAATACAGAGGATTCGAATCTTTAGTCCTATGGTCAGTACAGTTAGCTTTGGTTCTTAAGTAACTGGTTAAA
Organism: Trichonephila inaurata madagascariensis; assembly: GCA_019973955.1. NCBI lineage: Eukaryota > Metazoa > Arthropoda > Arachnida > Araneae > Nephilidae > Trichonephila > Trichonephila inaurata. Next base: position 42,436 of record BMAV01022485.1, read on the forward strand.
AATGAACAATAGGATGCAAAATAATATTTGTAATAATCCTTTAATGTAAAACCGTACCTCCAATTTTATACATGGAGCAAGAACAATGTAACAAATTGTGTTATTAGTGCAGAATTTTACATTACTATACTTAAAAATTGTTGAGGCTTCAAGATCCCTCTTCGTATTATTAAAAAATATTTTATACTTTTTAAAAACTTATTCTGCATTTGTGCTTTGATCACTGGAAATAATTTAATCGATGGAACTATATCAGGAATTTAGCTACAGTCAGGTACAAACGCCTTCATACACCGAAAAAAAGTAATTATTAATGAAAAAATATATAAATCCTAGAGACAGAAAAATTCTTTTACACATGAAAGATATGAATTTCATAGTATATCAAGTTCAAGCCAACTCTAAAATAGAGAAATATACAAAAATGATGATATCAGACCACAAGAATTTGCATACAGCTACATATGATCTTGTAATTTTGAGCTAACTATAAAAATGAAGTCTTAATTTTTAATTGTATATAATAAGAATTGTGTTTATCCTGCTTCTTTGTGGATGGAAAGATGTCTACTGGTTAAAAAATACCTCTAAATTTTGGAAATATGACACAGAACGTAAATGAGAAATTACACACAAACGTTATGGTGAAATTTCGAACATAATCGGTAAAATCCTTGAAATTGTTCAAATAGTTATTACGTTATAATTCAAGAGTTAACACTTTTAACAAGCCCTTAAATGGTCAACCCAGAGTTTTAAGAGTGTCCAAGATAACCACTTCTTTCTGGAGAAAGTCCAGAAAAGTGTACGAATATTAGCTCCAAAACCAACGGAACATTTTGTGACACATACCAAGAAAACTGAGTTCTGAGACAGGGTTATTCGGTGTAATGGTAGGGTCCTAGAAAGAAAATTCCTAATAAGGGCCTAAGGACTTTGAACCATGTACAATTTACATCTACCTCTCCACACTTATGCATGGTGATTCTCTACCAGACCGACAAACTTGCAGAGGGTGTAGGGGGTACAGAAATGACTCGGAATCACATAGGAATTTCAGGGTCTAAAATGCCGTAGTTGCGAGCTATGGTGAAAAGTGGCAGAGAAAAAGAACAAAAACAGCAACACAATGATGGGACAAAAAACATTTTATTGAAAGGCTATACTACACCAGGTGTTTGGTGTATATAGGAGACGCCCGTTTCTTCAGTTGAAGACCTCGTCGCTGGAATATCTAGCAGCTGAGAGGATACGTGGCATGGCAGGAATTATCCAGAACGTAGGGAATTAAATTCAGCTCTGCTGTTCGGCTTTCCAAACGACTTCAGGTCATAATTCCGAGCACGTATTGTAGTGCAACCTTTCAATAACATGTCTTTTGTACCATTAATGTGTTGCTTTTGCTGTTCTTTTTCGTTGCTTCTTTGCACTGTAGCTCGCAACTAAGGCATTTGCGATCCTACATTTCTATGTAATTTCGAGTCGTTTCTGTACTTTCTACACACTCTACAAATTTGTCAGTCTGGTAAGGAATCAACCTGTTTCCGTTTGAAGAGGGTTTTTTTTAATTTATTTTTTTTTACTCTAGAAAATCGAGCTCATCCAAAGGGTTTAGAGCTGCATCCGACCCTTCGAGAAGTTATTTTATTTGCAAATTAATCGAAAAACATGCACAAAATGGTCCCGAATGAGGGACCCTCCTCCAAAATTCTTGAGAACCGGGGGAAGAATACAACAAAAGCACTTTACAGTTACAATACAAATGAAACACACACAAACACGAACCCACACAGGTTCTATCTTTAACTCAAATTGAATAAGGTTCAAAGTCACCACATTAGCTAGGTGGTTAAGTTAGGAGAGTGAAATATATTTCAGGTATCGTCTTCGCCAGTTGAATGTAGTTTAAAATTGTTGCCAAAAGCAAAACTTCCTGGCAAAAAGCGATTTTGAATTTTAAAAATCAATCAATTGAAAAATGAGTTGTGATAAAATTCATTATTGAAAGCCACCACTTTCTTAACTGAAACTAAAACTGAAAAGCTAATTCGTTAAAAGTTGCAGATTATAGCTCAAAGCCATTTTCAATTTCTACAGTACCTTGAGGAATAAGAAATTTTTTAGTGAAACATCCCGATTTTATCTTCCAGGGTTGAATATTTGTTAGAGCCTTGTGATTACCCACTACCTGATTTTATAAAAGCACGTTTAAATCATATATCTGTGTATTTTCTCAGTGTTTTGAGGATTTGAACTTTTGAAGATGCCCGGACAAAACGAAGGAGTGAGTTGAAAAAAAAATTGAAAGCTTAGTTTCTTACCTTATTTTTTGATTTTCTTCATTGATATAATATGGAGTAAATATTTTATCTCTAAGCATCGTACGATCAATTGCACCATTTTGGCTTAGAAGTTGCTTCAGATACTTAATCCTAATCACATGATAGTGAAATAAAAACCAAAAATTTGCTTGACATTAAATTTGGATATCATGTCTTGATTACGCCAAAGAAAATTTAAAATGTTGAACATATGCACAAAAACTGAAACAGGGTGCATTTTACTATATGGGTACTTCAGAAGTTTATTTTAACCAACAGAAAAGTAGTAGCGGTTGATAACATGATAGTTTTTAAGAATCTGAAAGAATAATAACTTTTATTTATACATAATTTCTCCTTGACTTTTTTATTGAGGCGAAACGTATTCCTCTGAAACTTAAAAAAATTCTCTTTTGTAAAGGGATTTAAATGTTTATATCTTAAATATATCCGGATATGCGATAAATATATAAAATTGATCTTTTCTGTCATTTTTTGATTGGATATTTTCTTAATTTCTTAACTAAAGCTTAATGGGTTTTGATTGTTTGAATCAATGGTTTTGTAGATCTCAAAAACTTAATGTTCCGCAGAAGCTAAGGTACTAATTTTATATGCGACTGCTACGTGCTAAGAGTTGTTTGGCGCTATTCCTTAATCGCGCCAAGCCAGGCTGGATGTTGAGTGATGTGGAATCCACAATAATCATCTAAAACATATTATTCTAATAATAACTATAATAATCATATGGTATATAATTAAGGTGCTAGTTTGATATCCGGGGTAATAGCGCCTAGTTGTTTATGTTCACCAAGATGGGCGATAAAATAACAATATGGTTACCTTGATATTTTTATCGTCTGTCAATGTGGTTGTCATGGAGATAACGTATATTAGAAATAACTTTTATTGGTTTTTTCCCGCGGTAACCCTATTAATTTCAGAAGATCCATTTCTTTAACAATTTTACCATTTTCAGTGTAATTGTTGCAATGTTTCCGTCTTCTGTTCTATTTTCGAATATGGATATTTCTAATATGAGTAAGTACTAGAATATTTTTTCCTTAGAATAATAAGTGTTTTACTTTTAATTATTGCTATAAATCGTTTATTTTTATTTTACGTTTTAAAAATGTTACTTTTTCTTACGTTCTTTGTTCGATGAAATCGTTGAAGGAACTTGCAGTGCAAGTTTTATATTGCAAGCTTTCAGTACTTTGTAATTGATATTCATTATTTAATTTTAACATATATTATTCAATAATGCAATATAAAAATACAATTACTATATGTAATAATCATATAATATTCGTTATTTACAATTGTTTCTTTTAATATTTATAAATATTGTTGCATATTTTGTTTATTTATAATTAATATTGTTATTTATTTATAATTATTATTTATTTATTTATAACTATTTTTGTTTATTTATAGCTATTATTATGTTATTTAATTGTTATGTTATTTATAATTATGTACGAGTATTCTACTTTATTTTTATTTTTTTACAATGCAATGATTACTCTTTTTTTATAATTAAGATTAAATTATATTATTTTAATAATTGTTATTAAATCATACTATATGAATATTATATTTTATTACGATAAAATTATATAAGATTATTATATGCTGCTTATAATACTATTACTAGTACATGTTGCTTTTTACTATATAATATTGATATTCATTACTTATTGATTGATCTAGGTTATTCTCAGTCTCTTCCTGTATCCTTCATTTGAAATACATTTCAATGTATTACAAAACAATTCTTTAATATTGTGTATCATTAAATTACCACTAGGCCACCATATTGGATTCCATTCCAGCAACAAGCAGCACTTGGCGCCATTACCCCGGATATCAAACTAGTTCCATAAAATTTAATTTAACAATTTCATTATATAGTTATATTATGTGCATAAAATATAATTACGTAACATATATATTAAAATTAATCAACAATGAAATGCGAGTTCCTGTAATGAATTTCATGGAACACACAAGGAACTTTTAAAAATGCATTACTTAAAAATAAATTAAAGTAGAAATGAGCAATTTGCAGCAATAACTAAAAGCACAGATAGAATATTAACCGCAATACGATTTTAACAAACTGAACTTACTGTAAATATAATCGACAAGATAAAATTCTTATAATCTTGTGGGGATAACGTTTAACTTCTGCAAAAGAGACTATACAGCAACAATAAAATGATTGAAAAAAAAAATTTTTAAAACTGAAAAAAAAACTCCCCTTATGGACAAGTTCAAGTAATACTTCCCCCTCAAGCATGCGTTTGGTTAAAAAAATATGACAAGATGGTTTTACTGCCGAGTTGTTTTTTTTTTTTGTAATTAATATTTGAAAGTGTTGTCATACTTTATAGACACCCGGTTTTTCATATTCTCATCAGACCCGTAATTAACTATGGGTTTGAAACTTGGACTTGGACTAAGTCATAGAAGGAACGGTTAGCTATCTTTGAGCTAAAAGTTCTTAGATATATCTTTGGTTCTGTGAATGAGAATTGATTGGGGAGACAAAACATTATTTTGAATTATATAAGCTATTTAAGGAATATCATCAAGATTGGCCGTTTGAGGATAGCAAGATCCTCATCATTGAAGTTCAGAAGTCTCAATTACAAACCTATCAGAACTAGAAGTTGGCCCAAATTGAGATGTGCTGATTATGTGTGTGGAGGTATATTTCAAAGATTTAAAAGTAACTAATTGGTAAAATGTCGCCAAATGATGGTCGGAATGGAAGAAGGTTCTTATAAAGGCCTTGGCCCACCGAGGGCTGCCGTATCAAAATACATGGTATTTCCTTTTCACATTAATTGCATTCTAAGTAGCCCATACTAATATTTTATTCTAAATGACCCATGCCCGAGTCTGTAATTTGGTTAAACTTCACTGAATACTTTATTTTTTAAAATGTTTATCCGTGCAGTGTATGCTAAATATATATATATATATATATATATATATATAATCAATTAAAATTTCATTTACAGGAGCAACAAGATTTTCTTTACAAGCGGTATGGACTAGTTGGGTATATCGTTTTCCTTCTGACTGCTTTCATATCACTGATCGTTGCATTAGATATCGAGAATTACTTTAATCCACTTATAGTAATCAGTGCATTATCATTTTGCATAGCTGTTGTCTTCTGTGTCTGTGTGAGTATATCTATGCTTGATTTATAAAAATGAAAAATTGTAATTAATGCATCAGTAAAGTAATGTGTACTTGATGTATCTAAATGCCCTTTATCATGGGCGCGTAAGGAAAAATTCTACAAATATAATTTTATTTAGAATCTAAAATTTTTGTTTATCCAGGGTGCCCCAAAACGACCGCATAAACTCTGCACAACTAGATTCCTCATTGAGGGTACATAAAAACTGCCCAAAGAAGCATTCCTGTACGATCCATAATTTACGAGAAAAATACAAAAACAAAGTATGACATCACTGCAGGTGCAAGAAAAAACACTTTATAAAACATATCAACAACAGTATTTGCATATCTTTCCAGACGATAATGTTTAAAACGTTCACCGCGCATATCGCGTCATGATGTTTCTCAATGAGGTCTTAACCGAGTTCCTCGATGACATACCATTAGCGGCAAAACAGAGACTTTAGTTCCAGCATGATGGGGCTTCGGCGCATTTCTGTGCTCCTGTACGTATTTGGCTAGATATCGCATACCCCGGCCGTTGAATCGGACGTCAGGGTCCTGTTCTATGGCTTCCACATTCACCAAATCTTACCCCCTCAGGGGGCTCACCTTTAGGTGAGTACGGGTGTCACAATCCCGAGGTACCCTAGAGATATTTTCCTTTTCCCAAGGGGTTTACTGTCTTTGGTAAACACGGGTGTCCCAAACCCGGGGTACCCTAGTGATCCTTCTCTATTTTCGACCCTCCTTCTTGTTATTCAATTTCCCTTTTCTTTTTTCCCCGTCCAGACCACAGACAAATTTTACAATGTGAATGTTGTTCAGATTAATTAGTTTTTTCTATAGAAAAAGCTTACTATTTATTAACATGTTTACATTTTCTATTACGTTAATTTAGTTTCTTTTTCGTAGATTTCTTTAAATATTTGGATTTTGTTGCGTTATTTGTTTCCGACTAACACCGTTGGTTAGCCAACCCGCATGTTTGCCGTGTGTGGCTTCCCGTAAGTAGGAAAATGGTGTCCTGGGAATACCTTTGGCCCACGCTTCACTGTAGAAGGGGGGCAAGAGTGAGCCCGCTTCTGTCAATCGGCTGGTAGTACCTCTTTAGTGTGCCCGGAGAGACACTGCTGTAGGGTTAGTGGTGCAAATAAGGGGTGACGGGTTTACCCGTTGTATCCTCGCCCTGGACTGTATCACTATATTCTGGGTGTACTCTGGGTAAGCGCCGTGCCTGGTATTTGCCAGATGACCGGCACACAGCCCCCCTTGTTGGACTCCGTGGTGGGTGGAGGCATGCCAGAACGAAGTTTTGTACGCGTTTTTATGGATCCAATACTGCTGTGCCCGGATAAAGGCCCTGTATTACCCAATCTTAACATTGATAACGTTTCACAAAATACCAGATTTTTACTTATTTCTCTACCTAACAATGAATTGTCAAAAAATTCGCCATTTGCTATCCACAAAGCCCTAATCGGAATAGGCGGTGAACCGAAATATCGGTTAAACGATTGTGTTCCGGGGATCTACTTAATGAAACGAATTCCGCTGTACAAACCAAGTCTTTTCTCCTCGCCAAAACCTTTTTAAACTCGTCATTAAGTGTAACTCCGCACAAATCTCTAAACTCTTGCAGAGGTGTCATTTCAGAACCTGACTTGATGGACACTCCTGAATTAGAAATACTTGAAGGCTTCTCTGATCAGGGTCTCTCTCAAGTCAGTAGAATCACAATAAAAAAGACTCTACAATTATTCCCACAAAGCATTTCATTTTAACATTTAATAACCCCAAACTGCCAAACACAATAAAAGCTGGATATCTGAATTGTAAAATCCATCACTATATACCGAACCCTCTGCGCTGTTTTAAGTGCCAGAGGGGTTCAGTCACTCCCAAACATCCTGCCGCGGTCAATTAACAAGCTCTAGATGTGCAACCGTTGGGCATCCTGCCACGGATTGTACACTAGAGCTGAAATGTGTCAATTGCTCAGAATCCCATTCATCAGATTCAAAGTTATGCACTAAATGGAAATTCGAAAAAGAAATTCAGGAAATTAAAATAAAGGAAAATATCTCTTACTTAGAAGCATGCAAACTAATAGTTCCTCAGTCATCCGAAACATATGCTCAAGTTACCAAACCTACAGCTGTATCCACACAACTACGCAAACAGATCCAAATATTACAAACATAATCTGCCCACTTTTAGAATGTCTGAAACCCGTATCTTCTGCAAATACTATACCAAGTACCTCGTCTTCAATGTCTACCGTCCACACGTCATCTTCATCCACTCAAGCACATCTACTTCCTTCCACATCTGCAATAATACCAACAATACAAAGCGAGTCTGTGTTACCAATACCCATTCCTACTACTACTACTTCCCCTAGAAATAGCCTAAATACACCCGCTTCATCATTATCAACTGAAATACCACCAGTTCTTACAACTTCTAATAAATTTGCCGCTCTGTCAACTGAAGCTCAATCATCAGTTTCTCTATATCAGAGTCTGCAGCTACTACATCCAATAAGAAACATTTTAACACATCTCAAATTCCAAAGCGATTAAAACAAAACTCAAAAAATCGAAAAAGGCGTGCAAAAGAACAAAAGGCAGACATTGAAATTAAAATGACACCTCCCACACCTAAGAAAAGCTATGTTCATCATACCTCAGAAGACGAGGATATGATTGTGTATGATATAGATGAGAATGAACACGAACAATTTAAACACATAAGAGGCGGTTACTCACATATCATAACACCAAACAAGTATCAAACGAAATGACGGAGTACTACATTTAACACAGTCAAAAATAGAAAACGATTTTTTTTTTATACATATATCGAGCTTGGTGGGGAGATTCTCCCAACATTCTTTGTTTTAAATTTGTTTAGTATAGATTTTATGCACGTTTTTCCATTTTTCCCTTTTTAACGAAAATTTAAACTTTTTTTCACTTGTCTGTTTTTTAAAAAAAGTTTTCTGACTTGGTGGGGAATATTCTCCACCAAATTATGGTAGATTTTATCATTCGAAAACATTTTTTACATGATTTGATATTTTAACTTATTGAAACTATATGTTCAGTGTTTAATTATTTTATGAAATGTTTTAAAATTTTAATATATGTTTGGTGCTTAGTTAAATTTTGCTTTTTAATATTCAAAAAAAGGGGTGTTCATATCAATACTTTAGATTTTTAATTATTTTTAAAATTTAAACTAATGTTTGGCGCAGTATGGCCGAATTCGGCTCTTGTGCGCCATAAAATTCCAAAATCACTCGCCAAATCTTACACACCATTGTATTTTTTCCTATGAGGCCATCACAAGGAACTGGTGTATAGAGACGTAGTGACAACACAAATGGACTTAGTTACTCGTCTGCATGCTGCTTGTACTTCGGTGGACCCTGCAGTGCTGCAACATGTGATGACAGCCATTTCACGGCATGCTCAAGCCTGCCTCGGCATGCTCGGTGGACACTTTGAATTTCTGCCTTAAATTGTGCATATATTTCTGTTGACTCGAGGGATTGGTTTGTATTTCTAAATCTTTTTCGGATGAGCTCAGTTCCGTTGGACATTCCACCAATTTCCCTTGCATTGCTTCAGAGTGTGATGTTAATAAACACCACTCAGTCATTCAAACGAATTTGAATATTTTAGTTCCTGCAACTAAAGCATTTTTATTATTTTCTCTTCCTGTATTAAATCCCACTTTCATTTTTAGAAATTTAGACCAAAAGAAAAATGCGCGGAGGAAATTGCTGCTCTTCTTGGCGAAATGCATGCGTATTCTTTAAGTAGTGTCACGGAGTTAACAGCAATTTTTTTATATTTACTAACTTCCGTAATTTTAACTAAATTGATTGCGTGTTCTTTAAGTAGTGTCAAGGAGAGTTAACAGCAATTTTTATATTTATTAACTTCCGTAATTTCAACTAAATTGATTGTGTGTTATCGCAGCCAATTTACAAGTACTTTTTCAAAAATGTTCCATCTGAAAATCACGTCGAAAGAAATTTAACGACAAATTGTGTTCGGGTGATTAGTTTGTTAAAAGACTTATATTTCTTTCATTAGATTTCCCGTGTTGAATCCAAGATGAGTTACAGAAGAGTTCGTGGTGAAGAACCAGCATTTGAAGAAATCGAACTTAATGAAATGACAGTATCAAGAAGAGAAGACCCTAGAAGACGCAGCATAGACCATATTCGAGGGCTATTTGGTTTGCCACCCTTTCAGACAGATTCTGAAGAATCATCTAAATCCGAAGACGATCCTGATGTTCAAGAAACTTTGGCACTAATGAAATTGAAGGAAGCTACTAAAACTTCTGAAATAGCAGTAGAAAGTAATCCAGCATCTACATCAAGAGAAGATGAAAGTTGTATCGTTACAACTGTTGCTGATGTTTATGCTGAAACTCAGACGAAACAAGGCCCCTCAGGAGCAAGTTCGGACCAAATAGCAGATACTGAAAAGGAAGCTAAGGTCTTCCGTTTATCCCAAATACCCTTTATTGATTCTGATGATGCAGAAAGTGGAATCATTCAAACTGTTGAAAGAAGCCTGTCACTAGTAACGCAATCTGTTGATTCAACTTACGAAGCAGATCCAGCCGAAAACGTAGTTTCTGAAAAGGAAACATAGGCTTAGTAGACGTCCGAAATATAAAAAAAAAATGCTTGTAAATAGACGATTCAGTTTTTTAAGCGTGGAAGCTCGTTACGACTTTATACAGAACTGTATATAAGTTATATAATTTAAACAGTTTCCAATAATAATTAGCATTTATAATTATATTCATGTTTTTGTTCTTTCACTTGGAAAACAGTTGATTATTTTATTGATAGTTTCTCTAGCGCTCACTATTTTGACTTAAACTTCAGTTAGGATTCATATATTGAGCAATTGAGTGCAAAAGCTAAGGTATTTCGGAAAAAATTAGCATTTTTTATTGAAAGTTAACAAAAGCTATTAAGAATTCATTTGTTTTGGGTTGAATCAAAGATCCCTTTTAAGACTCACGAATGACACGTTTCACGCGGCAAAATTCTCATTGGCACTTAATAGTACTCAACAAATATGTCATTTTTTTAAGCGGATGAAAGTTGATATTTGACAAACACTTTCAAAACTATGGACATTTAAGGAATTACGATAAAATCTATGAAAGATGACTAACGATATAAACCTACTGCTATTTCGTAAATCATGGAATGTCATTGCTAGAGAACTGCATATGTATTCTTTCCTTTTTGGTTCTACATATCTATGAACAAATCTTTTCGCGTATGAAAAGTATTTTGAGTCCATTAAAAAAGCTGTTTAACAACTGAATGTTCAGAATCTTGTCAAAATGTGTAAAACTCACTATATATATATATACCCTGATATTGCGATGTGAAGTAAAGCGCTGTGCAGAGAAAATGTTCGCATTAAAATGTTTTTTAATTCAACAATGGAAGGAAAATATTTGTATTTTACGCTGTTTATTTCTTATTTTAATAAATATGTTTAAAAAATACGTAAATAAAATAAAGATTTTACATATGTCCAAGGAATAGTATTTTATTTATTTTTTGTTAATAAATAGCTGTAAATGATGCAAACTTAATATATAATAAAACTATCAGGGGATCTTTTACAGCGTATTGATAAAAAAATACCTGTTTTCCAACTACCAGACTTAGGAATAAAATTTGGTTTGTATGTTTTTTGTTGAATTGAACGGGTTTTACAGAAATCGACTCTCAAAGGTAATTACTAGAACTGATTGACAAACAAATTCCGCTTTTGGTTTCTAAAATTTATTTTGAGTAGAGATCCACTAAAAAAGGGTTTTGTGGAAATCCCCATGGAAAGGAGTTACGAGAAAGTAAGAGAATTCTACTTCAATATAAGAAATTATTATTTGGAAGCTTTTTTTTTAAATCAAAAAATATAAGAATATTTTTCAATGCAATCGATTTATTAATGCTAAAATATCGATAATTTATATATAATTTATACAAAGAAAATATATGAATATAATAAATGACCGGTGAAGTGGGCGGGTAATGGCTAGTAAATAATAAAACTGTAAATCTATAGTATTGAGACTTCTATTTTCTAACTCTATGCTTGCATTATAGCTGGAATCGAATTATTTCAAATATGTCCTATATTTTTTAGCACGCTGAATCATATTGGTAGATTGGTTGGGCAGGTCACAGCTAAAAAGTTGCCGATCCCTGATCTAGAGTCATTAATATCCTACCAATTGTTTTAGACTTGGAGAACTGTAGAAGAAATTAATTCTTTTTCTGCTATTATCAAAGCAATCTAAATAAAAAATTTGAAATGTTGCGTTATGAGTAACTATATATGTAAAATGCTTTTTGACATTTAGAATAATAAAAGTAGATTTCTCTTTAAGGCTGTTTTCGGTAAAAGTACGAGAACTCGTAACTAAACGCGAAGCATATTTTCAGACATAAAAATTACCCAATTTCCATGAAAATTTGCAATAGCATGACTCGCACCTCTGTCAACAATATAGTGTTTTTAAATATTTCAAAATATTCCGTGAATAATTTCTTTTTTGTTTTAATACGCGAAGGCAAAGCCCATGTAACATTACGGTATAGGATAAAAAATGCGAAACACATTTTATACCAGAAAAAATGAATCAACTCAGTTAAAAATGGGATTGATTGATTGAATATTAACATCGCACTGTTCAGCTACACGAGGGCTTTTGGTGACGGACCACGTAATTTTGAACCATGGTCAAGTGACGTGGACGACACCTGAGCTAGCACCCCCTCTCCTAACTACCACACCACACCAACGGGAGGACGTTTCAGCTCTCGACAGATTTAACGTGCATCGCTGCCCTACACGGTGGGTCTTTAGTGGTACTGGACTCGAAATCGTGACAAGGTAAGCCACGGTCCGATACCTATACCACTCGGCTACCGCGGCCACGTTAAAAATTAGAAGTATGATAAAAAATGCTCTCTAAAGGATAGTGAAACCAGAATATCATTAATTTTTCATTTCTTTTATACCTGAAAAAAATGTTCCAAATTCGGTTCCTATTCTTTAATTTTAACCAAAAACAGCCTCGATGAGTTCTTGCCAATGAAGTGTCCCACATTAAAACAACAGATAAAAAGGGGGAAATTGTTAAGAAATTACAAAAATTCTACCTTTTAAAGAAAAGCGCATGCATTTGAAGGAATCCATCAATATGCCTAATTATGTTACATCCTTTACACATTTAAATGAAATACAAATCTCATCTCAACTTTAAATATCACAAAAATTTCTATTGTAATTTACACGTTTGAGAAAGGCTATGTTCCTATTCTAGTTTAGTGCAGAAGTTCTTGAAGTGTGAGTCTACGCCATTTGTTGTGAAAGCACCCAAAGAGCGAAGGAGTGATTGACCCGAGGAGGGGCGAGCGCCTGTTTTCTCTTTACTGGTTGCAACAGCAGGAGGAAAAGCGCTCCGAAAAGAGAGGGAAAGAGGATTCCTCTAGATGCGTTTGGAGGAAACAGACGGCTATGAGCGTGCGCGATAATATTTAACCTTTTTTATGTATCCTTGTAAATACTTAATAAATGTTTTATTTAAATTGTGAGAAACACTCGTACCGACATCATTTATTTCGCACTTAGTTTACAGTTTGTGAATGAGTTGTGAAGTTGAGTATTGAACACCATTCGAACCCAGAAGAAAGCGTGCACTCCATATTAACGTTAGTGGTCGCCGGGGAGGGGTGTGATTGAGTCACCCCAATCACTTTTTTATAATTGTTTTTATTGTACACCATAAAAAATCATAATTTTACTGAATAATAAAACTTAGAGAAAATATACCTTCCTATTTTTAAGTACTTTTCGATCTTTCTTTGATAATTTTAGAAAACTAAAATGTGTTTCAAGTGTGCGTGACTAAAATAAAGGACACAAATCAGACATTTTTTGCAAAAATTACAGGAATGATATTGGCAGGCAAAGCTCTCGTATTTTGTTCAAGTAATCATTGCTTTATTGTCCTTTGATGATCGACAAATAAGATAAACTTTTTCCTTCTTGTGCCTTTTTGACTGGGCGCAGTATGTCTTGTAGTACACTTGTGGCTTCATATCTTTTTGATGGAGTTTTTTTATGTAGCATTTTTGAAAACTTTCTTTTCAACTCAAACGTTCAATGTTCATTAATTTTCTCAAACTTACTTTCTCTATCATGATTAATAACTATTATTTCGTCAGGTTAAACCCTTGCTTGTTCAACTTCATCCAGTAGAGATCACAGAGATGGCCATTTTTTTCTTTATATTCTCTTACTCGTTATTGACAATTATAAACCATAATGAGACATACAACACAGTAATCAAAACTGATAAGTCGTTCAAAGGGGAAAAATAAAGCTTGTTCATTGAAAATAATTTGGAACAAAAGTGGTCACGTGGGGAACTCAGTCACTCCAAGGGCCTAAAGAGATTTTAAGAAACGTCTGCAGCGCCCAAAAATAAGGGTGATATGTTTCAAATACATCTTAGTTCACATGAGTACTGTCATACGGGAGGATACTGACAAGATAATTAGTAAGTTTTCCAGAAATAAAGATTTCTTAAGCCCAGCATTTCTCTGTTCCCCGCCCCCCACCTTCTTTAGGTGCGTACGGGTGTCACAATCCCGAGGTACCCTCTAGTGATCTTTTCCTTTTCCCAAGGGAATTACTATCTTTGGTAAACACAGGTGTCACGACCCCGGGGTCACCCGGTGATCCTTCTCTATTTTCGACCTTCCATCTTGTTATCCAATTTATCCTTTTCATCTTTTCCCGTCCAGACCACATACCTATGAATGTTTGGCGCAGTATAGCCAAAACTGGCTCTTGCGCCATAAAACACCAAACTCACTCACTCACTCACTTTCTGTGCCCCGCGCAACCTTTCCCGTGTTAATTAAGGCTGTGTACAGAAGTTTTGCAAAAATTTCACCCATAAGAACGATTTTGATTGATAATAGCTTTTTAAAAATATAATTAGTAATTTAAATAGTTATGGTTGAGTTTAAGAAGAAAACATATATTCACTTTGAATCTTTTGAAATTTACTTTTCTTGAAAGAAAGAAAATATTTTACACTTGAAATAGAAAGTTCTAATTATTTATCACTAAATATTTGAGAAGAATATTTTCTAAGTTTTCTAAGAAAGAAGTTTTGTTACTTGAATTTGAAAGTTTAATTGGACGTCAATCTCTGAAATACCCATGATCGAACTTTAGATATTTTACGTTATGCACGGGTTTGCTTTAGTAGAAGTATTTATAAAATTGAAGAGAGAAAAATTACAAAAGGGAACTCTATATGAACTTTAATTTAAAAATTTATCAAAGGTCATCAACATTCATAAAAACTCCCCCACCCCTCCTAAGTAGTGATCTCAAGATAAATACGGAATTCTGAATAGCACTAGTAAGCTTTCCACCTTGAAAAGAGAATAACTGTTTTAGATGTTGTACCTAAAGCCGAGCGATCTTTTCCTTTTTTAACACGCCTTTAATTGGCCTCATTCCATATGTAATGGAATCTTTGAACTCGATTTTTACCCACTTTAAAAGGACAGATTAATTAGAAATTTTGCACACTTGTCAAAGACCGCGATGACAATACAATAATTTCATAATTTTGTTCCACTGTCCTGATCAGGATCATCAGGATTAACAATTTCCCATTTCCAGATTTAACGACTAATTCCAAATTTGACGACTAAAAGATTGTTACGACCCTAAGACAAAAACGCTCATGATTAATACAAATAGTGATCCTTTTAGTGGACTCTGTGCATACCTTCTGCATTAAATATTTCATACTGAGCTCTTCCAGATTTTCATCATTTGTGGCTGATCCTATATTCAGCAAAGCGTATCAACGCACTAATAAGATGCCAATGGGTATTCCAGATTTTAAAAAATGACGCATTTAAGATTAGTGATAATGATTAATGATAACTTAAAACACTAAAAACCATGCTTTTACAGTTAATCCGCGCGCGCGCGCGAACTAAAAAGTAAAAAGTAATTAACAAAATATTAATGACATTGTGGTAAAAGTGGGGGTTGCTTTGTATTACATTTTTGCACTAACCCTGCGTTTTGGAATAGAACTAGGAAGAAATCATAACTGATATTGAGTACTCCATGCTTTTACCACAATGACATTAATGTTCTTGTTAATCGTTTTATTGTTATACACTTATGAACAAAACATTAGTGCACCAAGAAGGAGTCGTCCAATTGAAACGAAATCTTACATACGTAATGAATATACTTTGATATAAGGAAATGATTAGAAAATCAAAGAAAAAGGATTATTTATTTCAGAGAAAAAGGCAAGAGAACGGAGGATTTAATACCCAGTTGAACCCCCTATATATATATATATATATCTATATAGCATGAAAGCATGATGCGATATGATCGGGCATTGAGGTATATAAGTTCTGTATGATGTCTCGAGACACTTCATTCCATATTTGCTGTAACCTTGCCTCTAGTTCGTTCAAACTCGTGGGATGCCCAACTCGCCATCTCAAATGATCCCAGATTTACTTGATTGGAGACAAATCTGGGGATGGGACAGGCCAAGGAAGAGTAGTAAGAGTGCGGACACAGTCTTGGGACACCCTTGTCGTGTGAGACCGAGCATTGTCTTGTTGAAAAAAGGCTCCTGGGTGCCTTTGCATCAGTGGCAACACATGTGATTGCAGGATGTCAGGGACATATCGCTGGGTGGGAATGATGCCACGGATCAATACTAGGGGCAACCGTGTATTGTAGACAATGGCACCCCATACCATCACACCAGCTGTGGAAGCGGTGTGTCGCTGTAAAGCAAAGGCAGGATTGAGGCGTTCACCACGGGGTCTCCACACACGAACACAGTTGTCATCACTGCTGAGATTGAATCTGGATTCGTGGCTAAAGACGACCTGGTCCCATTTCGCTGCAGTCCAGTTTCCTCGTGCGCGGCACCGCTCCAAAAAGAGGTGTCGATGGGTGGGCGTCAAGGACAGCACACGTAATGGGCTACGCGATCCTCCTAATGAACCTCCCTCCTCGTTGGTGCACTCCCGAAGTATAAACTATTACGGCTAAGTGATCTACTACGCCGGCATATGTCGCCATCATTGCTATTTTTTATAGACTATACTGTGGTGTTTCTTTCCTTAACTTTTTTTTTGCTGTTGTGTTTCTTGTTTTGTAATTATTTTCTGTTTCTCATTTTATTTGCAGTTGTCTTGTAATCCACTATTGGAAATTCAAAAAAAAATATTTTACTTTTTAGTTTAATTAATTATAAAAACATATGGTTTTCAGTTTTTTTTTAAGAAAAAAAAACTATAATTTTTATTCAACATAATGTATACCAGGGTCGGGAACCTTGAAGCTGTGGTATGCTACACCAATGTATCAATATCATTCAAAATGTCGCACAGTGAGAAATAAATGACAAAACGAAGGAGAAAGAAGAGAGCGGATGTTTTAGCTTTATCACATAACTTTATAGAATGCCACTCTGAGAGAAGTTACTCATCCTAACCTTACTGAATGTTGAAACTTATACAGATCTCAGCCACCAATCATGTTGAAAAGCTGATCCGTATTAAGTCTCCCAAGGTTCAAGTTTCTCACATTGGTGTGGCGTGAAAGTTTGCAGAGGAAAAGGGCGTTGGCTCAGGTGTCATCTTCGTCATTTGAATGTAGTTCTAAATGACAAGATTTTCGTCCACATGAGTCCTAGTTTCGTCAAGAAAACATGGCTGATAAAATCAATCAATCTTGTTGTTGTGGCTAATGCCACCTGTCTGACGTAGTCAGATCGAAGCCCACGAAATTCATCGTGGCAAGGGGCTAGAAGTACGCCTGTCGTTGACCTTGGCCTTGAGTACCATACAGGTGACAGTACGAATTAGCTTGGTGAAATTCCCCAAGGTGACGATAGATGGCGACACCACCTATCTCCACCTCCACAATTTTGACATGCAACTAAAGGGGAGGGAAATATTCTCCAGTCTTCTGCACTCGTAATTCAGCCCACAAGACTTTTGGACCCACTGATTTAACGCTCACGTACTCCGCGTGTACTCAGAGGGTATTTGGTGGCATTGGAGATCGATCCCAGTGATTCCAGTCTCGAGTCCGATGCTCTAATCACTAGGCAACCCGCTGTCTCAATCAGTTTTAACGATTCCAACTAACAAAAGCATCAAATAAGCAACGACATCACACACACAAGGAAAATACAAAATCTCCACTTTTTTCTACAGAATATTTCTGTTTACCATTTTCATCCGATTTCGTGAGGTGGCAGCGGTTGCATAGTGGTCATGATTACGTACTTGTAGCTATGTTGTGTCATGCGTTCTAGTCTGGTGCCACTAAAGATCAGCCTTGTATAAGGCGCCGTTGAACGTCTAGTATGTCGAGGCTCAAACGTCTTCCCTTTGGTGTGGTGAGGAAGTCAGGTTAGGGGGCGACCAGCTCAGGTGTCATCATTGTCTCTTGATCATGATTCAAAATTTGGAGGCCCGTCGCCAAAAGCCCTCGTTGTAATTGAATTGAGTGAGTGAATATTAACTTCGTTCTATTTACCTACTCTAGGGCTTTTGGCGACGGGCCTCGTAATTTTGAAAAATGGTCAAGTGACGAGAACGACACCTGAGCTGGAAACCCGCTCTCCGAACGACCACACCGCACCAAAGGGAAGACGTTTGAGATCTCGACCTATTAAGTGCACATCACTCTCCTACATGTCGGTCTTCAGAAGTACTAGACTGTAACTCATGACACGCTGACTCCGAGTCCGTTACCTTGACCACTAGGCTGCGGCGACAGGTTGCTGTAGCTGAAAAAGGTGACGTTAACATTCCCTCACTTGAGAGTTTTTCTTACGGTGCACTGTGAAGCTTCACAAGGGTTTTTAGGGACGGATCACGTAATTTGGAACTGTGGACAAGTGACGAGGGAGACTCCTGAGCCGGCAACTCTCTCCTAAATTCCACACCACACCAACGAGAAGCCTCTTTAGATTCAAAGTGCATCGGTCACCTATACAAGGCTGATCCTCAGCAGAATGAGGCTTAAACTCATAATACAACAGCCACGAGTCCATGATCTTCACCACTAAGCTACTGCGTCCACTTGTAATACTTCAGTGTGTGATGTATTCACATCATATAGAATAAGGATTTCTTATAAATAGTGTATATGTCACTGAGTTTCGCGTGTACTTATTTGAATTGGAAAACCACGGATATGAAATAGAATGTAGGGTCAAGGAGCCGAATGGTCATCGGTTCAAGTCCTAATGCTGTTGTGTCGAATCTCAGTGCTAATCATGCGGACGAGTTGAAATTTTCGACCTCTTGTCGTTATTATGAAAGATTTGGGGAGTAAGAAATACTTGTTCAAGTGTTGTCTTCGTCACTGGAATTTCGAACAAAATTACGCCGTATATTACTATGAGCTTAGGAGTTGCTTTAAAGCGCAAATTAGAAAAATAATCAATCGAAATAGAATACTGATATTCATTAGATGAGACAGAAATTTTTCAAGAGGGAGAGAGGGGGTCAAAAGTCCACCATTTTCGTATCATGCTCCAATACGCCACCTAACATATTCTTTCGATTTTGTCAATTTTCGGGAACAAAAAACAGTAAAAAAAATAATTGTTGAATAGATAATTAGTATTGATTAATAATATTAATTATTAATAACAAATACTTTTTTTAAAATTTTACATAATATATACAAAAGATTATAATCAATCGAAAAAATTAAAGGACTATGCGAGTACGCCCCCCCTCCCCCCCCCCCTCCTTGTGTTCGCCACTGCTGATATCAAAGATTTATTATTAAGTGTCCAATTTCACTTAACTGGAACCGAAAAAGTACGTTGGGATTTCTCGTAGGTTAAGGTAGAAACTTATATTTAAGAGAGAGCTGCAAGTACTTTAGAAATTAGTTTTAAAACTTATTTTATAGAAGCATTGCCGTTTTATCAATTTATGTTTTAGAGACGATTATTTGTCAGAAGCTCTCTCTCTCTTTCCCTTACGCGATTACCATTATATCATTTTATAAAATCACGCTTTCATTAAATAGAGGTATATTTTTTCCTAACGTGCTTTCCTCCTAAGGATTTTTTTTCCAACTCTTGATGATGGACGACGATATAGAAGTGAGTTGGAAATAAGATTGAACACTAAACTTCATAACATTTTTTATTTTCTTTCAGATCAATATCTCGGACAGTAAATATTTTACCTAAACTCCCATTCCAAGAAAACTTTAATGAGTGAATCTATAAATGTTTTTTTTTTTTTTTTTACTATTTTCGAATTAAAATTACTTTAACATTTTATATTGGTGGAGAATTAAAAATATTTAATCCGCATTAAATATTTAATCGTGGCCCGTGGCCAATAGGGCATATTGCTTCCAATTTTATCGTTAAAAAAATTTGATATTGCACCAATAAATGGTTAAAAATACTGAATGAATGTTAAAAAAACCTTGTGACTGCATAATGAGGTCGTATGTCTTCATCGTCATTTAATATTCAACAGCATGACATCCATTGTCAAAACATTCATCGTTGTTTTTAAGTGTGGTGCTAAATGCTGTGTTAATTAAGCCCTATAACATGAATTTAAATCAAGGATGTGGATCTTGATACTACTGATCCATCTGGTAGAGTTCAATTCTTTTTATGAGTGTTGCATTCTGAAGCAATGGGAGGATTACTTGAAATTCATTCATCGTTCTACAACATGCCGAAGTGAGGGGATGGAATCGCAGCATATTTAACATGCATCGGCTCTTCTACATGGGTCTTCTGTTCCATGACCGGGTGTAATGACCCCAGGGTACCCCAGTGATCCTTCTCTATTTTCGACCCTCCATCTTGTCATCAATTTCTTTTCCCGTCCAGACCACAGACCTATGAATGTTTGGCGCAGTATAGCCAAAACTGGCTCTTGCACCATAAAACATTAAACTCAACTCAACTCTGTTCCATGACTAACCGACAACTTTGGCAGTGAGTTCAAGACAATATTTTATGACGATGAATATACAAGACGTGTCCGGAAACTCTAAGTACCATACTGGAAAAACTGATAAAAAAATATTTTTCGAAGAGAAATTTTTACATGAAATAGCATGTCGGAAACTATTTTTCTACATGGTTTCTACCCTTGTTCAGATATTTGTCATATCGAGAAACCAACCAGTCTACGCCCTCTTCAAAGAAAGTTGCCGCCAGCCACTGAAGAGAATCACTGCTGAACAGCTGTTTATGGAAACTGTCACAAAGCAATCTTAGTGTTAACCGTCTGTTTTCACGATTTATTTCATTCATTTCTTCATCCAAACCATCACTGATAACTTAAGGCCTCCCAATCCCTGCTTCGTCGTGGACATTGGTATTCCAATCATTGAATTATCGAACCGTCTTCTCACCATTCCACTACTCCATTGCTTTTCAAACTTTCTATACTTGCGATCCAATTTTCAATCATAATTTTTCTCGCGCTCCCCTCCATATAATGTATTGAATTCAATAATAATATACTTTGACGTAAAGCTACAATGCTACTCTAATTATGAACCATATAAATTATCAAGGTAAATGTTAAATTCTATATAAAATTTTATGACATGCCCATAGGATCACTGGTAATTATTAAACTTGTTTTTAACTTAGTACTGTTATATTAATTATGAAACACATTGTGCAGTACTGATATATTTATAAGTGTATTCTATCAATGTAAATATGTATTTTATTTTTTATTATGTCAGAATGAATTTTTTTTGCTTGCTTTCAGCAAATTAATAATTTTTTTAAAAATCTTTTATTTTTCACTTTCTGATAAGCCCTTTTCCCCTTGTAGGGTTATCACGCCCCCTGGGGGGCGCGCCCCCCAGTTTCAGAAACACTGCACTACTCATTACATTTTCACCTTAAATTTCTTCAAATTATCGATGAATTTCAACTGATTTTAACATTTCATGCGTTCAAAAAACAGATTACAGAACACACTGCATAGTAGGCGTGATCCGCAGTTGTATTATTTATTTCGAACATTTATACTAACAAGAGTGAAAAAAAACGCAATTTAGCGTCGTTGGAAAAAGGATCAACCAGAGACGTGTGCGCAAATGTTGAACTGCAATACCTCGGCTGGTATTTGGTAGAACGAACCGGTGCTTAGTTTTTGGACGCGCATCATAATTTTCAACAATGAATTGATGAAAATGAGAATCTTATAATTATATCCATCACATTTCGTAATTATTCAGTGGCCGCTGTAGCCTAATGATCAAGGTAACAAACTCGTGGCCGGCGTGTCATGAGTTCGAGCCTAGTATCACTGAAGACTTGACGTGTAGGGGGTGATCGTTAAATCTGTCGAGGCTCAAACATCCTCCCATTGGTGTGAAAGTCGGAAGGGTTAGTGGCTCGGGTGTCGCCTTTGTTACTTTACCGTGGTTCAAAATTATAAGTTCCGTCGCCAAAAGCCCTTAAAGGCGACGTTAATATTCACACACTCGGTAATTCTTCATGAATTTATTGGAAATAAATTGGACAGGATTGATTTTTAATGATACCAAAAGGTTTAACTTACTGCAGGGTTAGTTCTTAAAATTAAGTAGCAAGTTTATCAATTTGTTTCATACAATTTGTTTCCTTGAGTAATTGAAGGAAATATTGAGTGTTCATTTGAAATTTAGCAGTTGTCTTTAGTTAATTCCTAAGATGAACTTTATATATTTATCCACTCTTTTTAAAATTACTTGCATTTAAGTTTTTAGTTGTGGTTATAATATTGAGAATGTTATTTTATGTAAGATAATTTGTATAAAACTCTATTGCTAATTAACTAAATTTGTTTTATTTCAGATGGGATTTCCGACGTTTGCTGAAGAACTACTTTACTTAGTGGTTGGGATTTTAAGAGTAAGGGATGTAATGGCTGCACTCAGTTATGAAATCCCTTGGTATTTTTCTGTTATGTACTTCGCCATTCAGATTTTCGTAGGTTGTCGAATACCTGTACGTATTTCGTTGATATTCATAATGAATTTTTTTCTCTTAACATTTATTTGAATTTTTATACAAATGTAAAGAAGGTTAAAAGGTTGTCTCTGGGGAAAAACAAAGATGTACATATTCAATAAGACTACAACTTATGTAACTGGAACATATGATGGGGACTCAATAGATTTCTTCCTGTAGAAAACAATAGTAGCATGAAAACAATTTTTGGAATCGCATTACCGTATAACGAATAAGGTATTAACATATTATCGCAACAATTGCCAACGTTCAAGGTTACTCACCAATTTGACATCCCCAATTTCACATGTGTGGTACGCGCTGCATCGGCAATCACGTGCTTAGTTTTATATAATGTCGCCAATAGATTGCTATAATACGTAAGTGCCACGAATAGCACATTTATGAACTATTGTCTATGTATTTTTATAAACAACACAGCATGATGTCAGAATTTTTTTTACTTTAATAAGAGTTCAGAGTAATCATTTGAATTAATTATTTTCAAATACCCCTGCTAAAATCACTCAATTTCTTGGGATATGTTTATATATTTTTTGTATTGTGGTTTTTCTTTATACCAAAAAGGCGGATATATAATTCAGACCAACAAACATTTATTAGGAAGAGGGCTTTGAGGAAATGTAATAAGAATATTTCGGTACTTGATTTTTATTTGATATCGGAGTGCTAAGCGCCAAATTGTTTATGTTCGCCTAGGTAATGGATCCCCCCCCCACCTCCTCCCCCCGACCCCCCCCCCCCACCGCCCCCCCCCGCCCCCTAATCTGATTGTGCGCCATGGAGATGACGTTTATTGCAATTATTTATTTGCTTTATTTCCTCCACTAACCTTATTAGCTTTAAGCTGCATTCACACCATGGCAGTCAGCGTCGAGAGGAATCTTAGAGGAATATTAGTTATATTTACTTCACACTATAAAGCTATACTAGGGCTATTTACGACGGACTTCGTAATTCTGAATCATGGTCAAGTAGCAGGACGACACTTGAACCATCTTTGAACTTCCATACCACAACAACGGGAGATCACTGAGCCTTGACAGATTAAACGTGCAACAACCCCTTTTCATTGATGGTTTTTAATGGCGAGAGTGAGTCATATTAACGTCAAATTTTCAGGCTGCATGAGGGCTGTTGGAATAAGTAACGCGGTTGACATCTGAGCTGGCACCCCCTTCTCCTAACTTTCACACTACACCAAAGGTAGAGCGTTCGAGTCTCGACAATTTAACGTTCAGTGGCCCCCTCTACATATTGGATCTTCAGCGGCACTGATGATATGCCAATCACTAGTACGTGACCTTGACTATTAAGCTGCATTCACACCAAGGCTGTCAGCGTCAAGCGTTGAGCGTCTAGCCAATCAGAGACTTCATTTTGCCCGAGATGAAGTCTCTGACTGGCTAGACGCTCAACGCTTGACGCTGACTACCTTGGTGTGAATGCGGCTTTAGAGTATTTTATTTTGATTTCTTTAAAAATTGAAGTATTTTCTTTGCAATCATTCTTCACTAGCTACTGCTTCAGTCTTCTGTTGCATATTTTGCTATTTTTGAATATGGATATTTCTAATATCATTAAGTACCAGGATATTTTTTTTAGAGAATAAAAGGGCTGCGTTTTTTTAATTATTCCTGCAAATTGTGTATTTCTACTTTATTTTACTTTTAACTAAAGCATTTTTTAACGTTCCTGGTTCAATGAAATCCATTAAAGTAGCTAGCAGGTTTGGGAATTTTTCAAGTTATTAGCAATTATTAATACTCGTTATTAGTTTTAATATATATTATGTAGTAATTATTTTATGTGTATAGAGTTTAATATCATGTAATACAATTATTATATATAATTTTTATGTAATATGATTATGTATAACAATTATATTGTATCATTATTGTATCCAATTTAAAAAAATGTATGATTAATATTAAATATTACGTAATATAATTATTATTGTACATAATTATATTATATTGAAATCAATTATAGAGTGATGTTCGTTATTTTCTATTTATTCTTTATTTGAAATATATTTTATTACATTTCAAAGCAATTCTTTAAAATTATTTTCCTGACGATTTGTCAGAGCTTGGACGCGCCATCTTAGATTCCTATCACTCGACGCTTGGCGCGTAGCACTCCAATATCAAATTAGTTCCACCTCATGTTTGATTTATTGATTGAATATTAACGTCACACTGTTCAGCTACACGAGGGCTTTTGAAGACGGACAACGCGTAATTTTGAACCGTGGTCAAATACATCATGATTGGAATTATTGGCTTAGTTCAATTCAACATACAATAGCTTCTATGTTTCAAGTGTAAATTTATTCTTGAAAATATTATTTTTATCGAAAAAATCAATGTATTGTCTAGAATGTTTTATCAAACTTCCCGTTTTTTGAATGCCTTACTTTCTGTATTTTAGCTTAGCACTTTAACTTACTGGAAATTATCAATTTAATTGGCTTTAATATCTTTAAAATATCAATTACAGGAAGAAGGGATGTGGCGTTTGGAAGCTTCTTTACTAACAAGTTTCGTCTTTTGCCATATGTGTGCAAAAGGATCATCCATCTTTCAAATAGCTGTTGATGTTAGCAGAGAATCATTCTTCACTAAAGCAGGAAACGTGTATATTCTTGTCTTGTTCCTCGTAGTAAGTGTATTCTCCTCGTTTTTTTTATTCCTGTAATTTATCTATTTCAGGGAAATGCATTACAGTAGAACGACGTTTATCCGAATCAATTGGGACCGGACACCGTTCGGATACGCGATTGTTCGGATAACCGAA
The DNA here is from genome assembly GCA_019973955.1 of Trichonephila inaurata madagascariensis. NCBI lineage: Eukaryota > Metazoa > Arthropoda > Arachnida > Araneae > Nephilidae > Trichonephila > Trichonephila inaurata. The sequence goes on from BMAV01022485.1 coordinate 67,923, forward strand.
AACCGAATGCGATCCCTGCAGTATATGAAACCGGACACTAATACAAATATTGAAAATCATCACATGCGGGAAACCTGCTTGAAGAAAAAGCAAAATAGATGCAAAATGTTGCAAATTTACCTTTATTGTGGAAAATAATAACTCATTTTTTGCTGTACCATTGTACACCTTCGTTTTGACCTTTAAAAGCAGTCGAACTCCCTAATTTCTCTTTAAGTTCCAGAACTTTTTCATACATTCGAGGGCACGATATCGGGTCCCCTTTGCTCTTTCTTTGTGAAAATTACAAGAAGACTGCGCGATCAAGAACATCATCGCTTGCTTCCCTCATGGTTTTCCTTTTCTTCTGGTAATCTTCTGCGTCAAGTTTTGACGCAAAATTTAAAATGGTTTCTCCGGTTTTCTTTGTGTCAGAAACTGATTTTACAACATTATAAAACTGTGCTAGAGACGTTCCATTTTTTCCCTTCGCGAAGCGGTTCAATATTTTAAGTTTTGTCTATATGTTCAAGACGTTGCGCTTCCGTTTTGAATCCGAAGCCATA
>BMAV01022485.1:76090-89024 GCA_019973955.1 Trichonephila inaurata madagascariensis
TACTCTAAATAGCTGTCGAGTCGCAAGTCCTCTCGTGTGGTTGGTGGTAGGGGAAGAGAGATGGAAGGCCTCTGACCCCCCCCAGAGTGTTCTCCCTCTAAATTGGTGTGGAACCGAGCCCCATGTGGATTTTGAAATATTTCATTTTACGTAACTATATATGAAATATCTTTGTAACATTAAAAATAATAAAAGCTTTCTTTAATGAGTTCTTACCAATGAATTGAGTTCAATATCCAAACAATAGATAAAGTGGGGAAAATTGTCATGAAATTACGAAAAATTCTACCTTTTGTAGCATAATAAAAGTTCATGCAGTTTGAAAAAATCCATTAATGCCTAATTGAGCTACATACTTTATAGATATTTATATGAAATATAAATCTAATCCCCATTTAAGTTTAAGAGATATCTATTATAATTTTTCAAGTTTGAAAGGTTATGTGCTCCTATTATAATTTAGTGCATGTGTTTTCGAAGTGCGAGTCTACACCCTTTTAACCTGGGAGAAGGCGTGCAATTAGTATTTATGTGTTAGTGGAAACGCGGGGTGACTGAGTCACACACACACCTCCAATCCTTTTATTTATAATTATTTTTATTGTACGCCATTAAAATCATAATTCCATTGAATAATTTAACTAAGAGAAAGTATAATCACCTATTTTTAAGTAGTTTTCAATTTTTCTTTGATAATTTTGGAAAACTAAAATGTTTCAAATGTACTTGACTTTATTAAGACAAATCACACACTTTTTTGCAAAAATTACCGGAATGATATTTTCAGGTAAAGCTCACATATTTTGTTCTAGTTATTGTAGTTTTATTGTCCCTTGATGATCCACAAATACGCATTTTGAACTTGTTCTTGCTTGTACCTTTTTGACAGGGCTCAGTATGTCTTGTGGTACACTTGTGGCTTTATATCTTTCTTGATGGAGTTCTTTTGGTAGCATTTGAACATTTTCCTTTCAACTCGAACAGTATCATGTTCATCATTTTTCTCAAATTTACTTTCGCTTTTATGATGAATATGCATTATTTCAGCATCAGTTTCAACTTCATCCAGAAGAGATCACAGAGATGCTCCTGACTTTATATTCTGTTAATTCACAATTATAAACTATAATGAGTCGTTAACACAAAACCACCAAGTCGTTCACAGAGGAAAAATGCAGCTTGTTCATTGAAAATATTTTCGAACAAAAGTGTTCGCATGGGAAATTCCCACAATAACCCCCACCACCACCAAATACCTTAAGATTGTAATAAAACGTCTCCCGTGCTCTTAAAAATAAAGGAGATATGTTACAAATACATTTAGTTCACATGAAGACTTTCATATAGGAGGATAGTGACAAGGGGTCATTGTTAACAAAATTTTCTCGGAACAATTTTTGAGAGCCTGGAGTGACACTCTATGTGCCCCGCGCAAACGCTCCCTGGTTGATTAAGACTGTGGATGAAAGTTTTGCAAAAATTTCACCGGTAAGAACGATTTTGATAGATAATAGCTTTTTAAAAATGTAATTAGTGACTTAAATACTCTTGTTTGAAATTTAAAACAAAAAATAATTACTTTGAATTTGGGAAATGTTTTTCTTTGAAAGAGACTAAATATTTTACGCTTGAAATAGAGAATTCTAACAATGTATCACTAAATATATATCACAGAAGAATTTATTAAGTTTCACTTGCAAAGAGAAGTTTTGTAACTTAAATTTGAAAGTTTAATTGAGCATCAATCTTTGAAATACCCATGAGCAAACTTTGGATATTTTATTTTATGCAAGAGTTTGTTTTAGCAGTAGCATTTAAAAAATTCAAAATAAATTACAAAATGGAACTGTATGTCCTTCAGAATTTAAAAATTTATCAAAGGTTTTATGATTTACGTAAAATTAAACATTAATATCCATGCCATTAGTACAGTATTTCTCAAACTGTGGGGCGCGCCCCCCTAGGGGGGCGTCATATACCTGCGAGGGAGGCGCGAGCCAATTAAAAAGTCGAAAACAAGAGATTACTTTAAAAAATATTAATTTTCTGAAAGTAAACAAAATACATTCTGACATAATAAAAAATAAAATACACATTTACACTGATATAATACAATAAAAATTAATGAAGAAGCTCATAAATTAGCTAACGCCACTCCAGAACCGTGGAATATTATTCATTGGATTACTTGGGAAGACCTACATACATATTTCAAAAAACAACAAAAGTAAAAACGAAGAAATATGGAAAAAAAAACAAAAATTATATTTATATTTCTCATCTTGAAAAGTGGAATTGACAGGCAGCCAAAAATATAGAAATACAGAAGTTTTAATCAATATAAGTTGCGAGCTAAAAAATTACCATTAAATGATATTTATTTCCTTTTTAATTTAACAGATTCTCCTTTGTGTGCAGATTGTCAAGTACCAGAAACAAGTGAACACTTTATATTAAACTGTGTCAAATACAAATCATAGCGTGAAATTTTAAAAAAATTTTATCTCCAACCACGAAGAATGGTCATTTTACTCAATAGCAAAATGTAAAACAATAGAGCAAGTTCAAAAAGTTGAAGAATTCTTAACATCAACCAATAGATTCTAAAATTCTAATTAATATATTTTCAATATTCCACTTTCTTCAATTTCAGGTAAAACACAAGGCGAAAGTTAAAACTACTGATAGACAGTGCAATCACTAACTGTACATTACAACTTAAGCTAAGATCTAATCCATAATATATCGGAGCATAAGGCTTTAGCCAAGTCTCCATTTTTACAGTATTCATCACTGTACTGAACTGAACTGAACTGAAAGCATGGTCAAGGAGCCGAATGGTCAACCGTTTAGGTCCTAATACCGTTGTGTCGAATCTCAATGCTAATCATGTGAACGAGTTCGAAATTTTTCGACTTCTCGTCATTGTTGTGAAGTTTGGGGAGTAAGGAAAACCATTTCGAGTGTTGTTTTCGTCATTAGAATTTCGAACAAAATTACGCCGTATGTTGCCATGGGCTTAGGAGCTTAGGAGTTGCTTTAAGGCGCGATTTAGAAAAACAATCAATTTAAGTAGAATACTGATATCCAGTAGTGCATACAGGAATTTTTCAGGGGAGGGGAAGGGTCCAGAGTCAAAATTCCACCATTCTTGTGTCATGCTCCAATACTCCGCCTAATTGTTTCGATTTTGTCAATTTTCGGGAACAAAAAAAGTAAAAAATTAATTATTGACTAAATAATTATCATTAATTAATAAAATTAATATTATTAGTAACAAATTCTTAGTTAAATTTTACATACTATATACATATGGTTATAATCAATCGAAAAAAATGAAAGGACCCCGAGGATCCCCCCTTGTGTGCGCCAATGCTGATATCAAAGATTTATTATAAAGTATCCGATTTCACTTAACTGGAACCGAAAAACTACATTGAGATTTCTAGTAGGTTAAGGCCAACGAAATGTAAGATAATAGAGAGCATATTCGAGAAGTTGAAAAATTTTTAACATCAACCAATAGATTCTAAAATTCCACCACACACACGCACACACACACACAAATAGATTTTCAATACTCTACTTTCATCAATTTCAGTTGAAGCACAAGCTGATAGTTAAAACTACTGATGGACAGTGCAATCACTAGCTGTACGTTACAATTAAGTTAAAAACTAATCCGAATTCTATCGGAGCATAAGGCGTTGGCCAAGTCTCCACTTTTACAGTGACGTCACTGTACTGAACTGAACTGAACTGTTAAAGCCAAATCTTATATTTAAGAGCTGCAGTTTCCTGAGAAATTAGTTTTAAAAATTATTTTATCGAAGCATCACCGTTTTATCAGTTCATGTTTCACAGAGACTATTATTTATTAGAAGCTTTCACTTTAACGATTACCATTATATAAAATCACACTTTCATTAAATAGTGGTATATTTTCCTAACGTGTGTTTTCATCAACTCTTGACGATGGACGAACCAAATGTAGAAGTGAGTTGGAAATAAGACTGAATAAACTTTTTTTTTCTTTTTTTTCAGATCAATATCTTAGACAGTAAATATTGTATCTAAACTCCTGTGTGGAAAAAATCTTTCATATAAAGTTTTCTATAAATGTTTTTTTTTTTTTTTTTTATTTTTTTGCCAAAAAATTTTTTTTAAAATTTTTTTTTTAAATGTTTTTTTTTTTTTTTTTTGCTATATTCGCCTTAAAATTATATTGACATTTTATATTGGTAGGGAGTTAAAATATTTAATCCACATTAAATATTTGATCGTAGCTCAAAATAACGCGGTCTGTAACCAAAAGAGTATGTTGCTTCCAATTTTAACGTTAAAATTTAATGTTTGATACTGAGTTTTTTCCTATTGCACCAATTACTTAAAAATCCTGAATGAATGTTAAAAAAAATCATGACCACAATAATGAGGTCATATGTCTTCATCGTCATTTAATATTCATCATAACATCCATTGTCAATACATTTATCGTTGCTTTTAAATGTGGTACTAAATGCTCTATTAATTACGCCTTATAACATGCATTTAAATCGAGGATTCGGATTTTGATACTACTGAACCATCCAGTATTCAATTCTTTTTATGAATGTTGCATTCTGAAGCAATTTAAGGACTACTTGAATTCCATTCATCGTAATTCTACAACATTCCGAAGTAAGGGGATGGAATCACGTCAAATTTAACATGTATTGGCCCTTCTACGTATTGGTCAGGTGTTCCATGACTCGAACTGACAACTTTGGCACTGAATTCAAGACAAGAGTTTATGACGATGGATATACGAGGCATGTTCTGAAACAAAGTAGCGTTTCGGGAATTTATTTTTACATGAAAAAGAAAGTCGCGGAAACTATTTTTCTACTTGGTTGCCACACATGTTCAAACATTTCTTATATCGGGAAACCAACTAATCTACACCCTCTTCAAAGAAAGTTGCCACCACTATATAAAGGGAGACATTGTGTGCTGAACAGAGAGGTTTGTGGAAACTTATGACAAACTTATTGTGAACCGTCTGTTCTGACGAATTTTCTAATTCACTTTTTCATCAAACCATCATTAACAGAAGGCCACCAAATCCGTGCTTCGTCATAAACATTGGTGCTCCCATTGAATTGTCGAACACAATCTCACCATTCCACCACTCGTTACATTTTCTTCTTAAATATCTTCAAATTATCGATTAATTTAAAATTGCTTAACATTTCTTGCGCTCAAGAAACAGATTACAAACCCACTACACAGTGGGTGTGATCCGCAATTGTATTAATTACTTTGAACACTTACAAACAAGTCTAAAAAAGGAAAACACAACCCAGCGTCGCTGGAAAGAGTATCAGCCAGAGACGTGTGTTGAACTTCAACGCTACAGTTGGTATTTGTTAGTATGAACCGGTGCTTAGTTTTCGGACACGCCTCATAATTTTCAACAATAAATTGATGAAAATGAAAATCTTATAAATATACCCATCACATTTGGTATTTATTCAGCAGCCGCTGTAGCTTAATGATCAAGGTAACGAACTCGTGGCCGGCGTGTCAAAAGTTCGAGCCTAGTACCACTGAAGACCTGACGTGTAGGGGGTGATGTTCGTTAAATCCTTTGAGGCTCAAACGTCCTTCCATTGGTGTGAAAGTCGGAAGGGTTAGCAGCTTGGGTGTTGTGTTTGTCACTTGACCATGGTTCAAAATTACAAGTTACGTCGCCAAAAGCCCTTTAAGTACGACGTTAATATTCACTCACGGTAATTCTTCATGAACTTATGGGAAATAAACTGGACAGGATTGATTTTTAATGATACCAAAGGGGTTGTGTAACTTACTCTGAAGGGCCAGTTCTTAAAATTATGCATTTCATACAATAGTTTTCTTGAATAATTGAAGAAAATATTTAGTTCTTTTGAAATTTAGCAGTAATCTTTAGTTAATTCCAAATATAAATTTTTAAAATTATTTGTATTTAAATTTTTATATATGGTTATAATGTCGAATGTGTAATTTTATATAAGATAATTTGTATAAAAACTATTTTGTTTATAATTTATTTTTTTTCTTTCAGATAATTTTAATACTATTTGACATATGGGCTTGGATTATAAGAGTTATTGATGTAATGGTTGCAGTCAGTTATGAAATCCCTTTGCACTTTTGTGTTATGTATTTCATCATTCTGATTTTCGTAGTTTGTCGAATACCTGTACGTATTTCGTTGATATTCATAATGAATTTTTTTCTCTTAACATTTATTTGAATTTTTATACAAATGTAAAGAAGGTTAAAAGGTTGTCTCTGGGAAAAACAACGATGTACATATTCAAAAAGACTACAACTTATATAACTGGAACATATGATGGGGATACAATAGATTTCTTCCTTTAGAAAATAATAGTAGCATGAAAACAATTTTTGGAATCATTAACGTATAACGAATAGTGTACTTACGTATTATCGCAACAATCGCCAACGTTCAAGATAACTCGCCACGTTGACAACCCCGATTTCGCATGTGACGTATGAACTGAATTGGCAATCAGGTGCTTCTTTTCATATGTCACCAATAGTTTGCAATAATACGTAGGTACTACGAATAGCGAGCACATTAATGAACTCACTATTGTCTATGTATTTTTATGAACACAGTATGCTGGCAAGATTTATTGACTTTAATAAGAAATCAGAGTAATCATTTGAAACACAATTATTTTCACATATCTCTCTACTATAAAATCCCTCAATTTCTTATGATATGTTTATATATTTTTTGTCTTGAGATTATTTATACGAAAGATGTAGAGAATTCAAACCAAACATTTGTTATGAAGAGGGCTTTGGGCAAATGTGAGGAATATTTCAGTACTTTATTCTAATTTGATATCGGAGTGCTACACGGCAAATTATTTATGTTCGCCAAGATGAGCGATAACTTTACACTTTGATTACCTTGATATTTTCATCGTGTGGTAATATGGTTGCTATGGGGATGACGTATATTACAGTTAATTCATATATTTTTATCCGCACTAACCCTATTAATTTCAGAATTCCTTAAAAAAAATTTTAAGTTTCAATTACATTTGTTCAAGCTACTATTTCAGTCTTTTGTTGTATTTTGAGCTGTATTTTTTTTTTTCGAATACGCGCGCGCGAATACTTTTAATATCATTGGTAAGTACCAGTATATGAGGGCTGTGCTTTTAGTTATTGCTGCAAATTGCGAATTTCTACTTTATTTTACTGTTAAATATATTTTTGAACATTCCCTGTTCGGATGAAATTCATTAAAGTAACCTACAGTTCTTGGAATATTTCAAGTTATTAGCAATTATTGATTTATATTCATTATTAAATTTAATATACTATGTTATGCAATTATTTTATGTATATATAGTATAATATAATTATATAATACAGTTATTATATATAATAACTATTATAAGATTACGTATTACAATTATTATATTACATATAATTTTTTTAATTTTTATTATGATTAATATCAAATATTACATAATGTAATAATTATATGCATTATACTGATATCAATTACTGATTGATGTTGGTTGGTTTTCTGTTTATTCCTTTATTCGAAATATATTTTAATATATTTCAAACCAGTTCTTTAAAACTATTTTCCAGACGATTTGTCACAGCTTGTCCACCATTTTGGATTCCATGTCATTCAACAACCACTGCTTGGTGCGACTGAGAGGAATAACGCCAAATAGCGCTTAGCACTCCTATATCAAATTAGTTCCATCATATGTTAGAAATTATTGGCTTAGTTCCATGCAGCATACAATAGCTTTTATGTATCAATAGCGAATGTTTAAAGTGTAAATTTATTTATGAAAATGTTAATTTACTCGAAACAACCAATGTGTCTTGCCCTTTCTGTATTTTAGTTTAGAAGCGATTTCACTTGCTGGAAATTGTCAATTTAGTTGGTTTTAATATCTTAAAAATATCAATTACAGGAAGAAGGGATGTGGCGTATTGAAGCTTCTGTGCTAGCAAATTTCGTCTTTTGCCAAATGTGTGCAAAAGGATCGTCCATCTTTCAAATAGCTGTTAATGCTGAACGAGAATCAGTATTCACTAAAATAGGAAACGTGTACATGTTTATCTTGTTCGTCATAGTAAGTGCATTCACTTAGTTTTTTTCATTGCTGTAATTTATCCCTATCGGTGAAATACTTCATTATAAAATGATACATTCGATGTCTTCTGATAATTTTTTTTCTGTTGAATTTGCAACACTATCGCAACTTGATGGCAGTGGTAGAATAGTGTTATGATTCAGCCTAGGGGTTATTTCGAGCCTAGTACCAATGAAAACCCGCAGTGTAGAGGCTGACGCACGCGTTAAATCTTGTATAGCTCAATGTCCTCCAGTTGCCGTGTTGTGTAAATTTGGAGAGGGTATGCCCTCTCTAGTCGTTCGCGTTTTTTGACGTCACTAATGAGGTCCCTCCCTAATGGCCCTCGTGTTGCCTTATAGTACGACATTAATGTACACTCCATCAGAAATTGGATATTCTTGATGTGAATATGTAAAACCAAAATTAATTTTTAGCATTCCCTACTTCTGCTATGAAACAAAAGAACAAAGAGAAACCCTTAACGATTGGCCTGAATAGGTATTTCTTTTAATCCCAGTCGTCTAAGGCAATGGTCCCAAACCATCGGGCTGGTACCAGTCTTTGGATAAAATGATACCGGGTGATGCAACGAATATTAAATTTCTTTTTTATTTACTATGGTGTATTTTTCTCGAGTTTGTGCAACTTTCCATGTGCCCCCCACGTAGAATTGTCACGCACCCTTAAGGTAGCGCACCTACAGTTTGAGAAACGCTGCTTTAGATAAAATGAATTTATTGTGTGTGTGTGTGAGAAACATCATGGAAAAATTAATTTTAAAATTGATAATGGAGCAATTTTTATAGTTATTTTCAACAAATCTTCGGTTAATCTATTCAAAATTCGGTTTAAAAGAAATCTCGCAAATTACCTTTAAGGTATCCGACTGATTTAAAATTATCATTTCCATCAAAAAAAAAAATCGAAATCTATTTTATAGCCCATTTTTGTATCCTGTTTAATAAGCTTTCTAAAAATGTGTCGTACTTTTAATTCTGAGTCAATTAGAAAAAAAAGTTATAGCTGTTTTTATATTTGAGGTAGTAAGCCCAAATCAAACCGGAAGTGTGAGTTTTCAGTTGATTTTCACCGACAAAATGAGAATTTTATTCATTTAAAAAATTTTAACTAATTTTTTTTTTATGTTTAGTAAATTTTATTTCACTTTAATAAATTTTTTAATAGATATATTTTGCTTGAAAATAAACAACGGTTAACTGATTGCAATGTTTGCTTTGATTTAAACGAGTTGCTATCTTATCATTTGTGTTCAAAATTAGATCTCTTTAACTTTTTATTAGTACTTTTATAGTTAGTTATTTTTAATTAAATTAAAGTTGACATGTAAAAAACAAGATCAATGAGGCTAAAAAAGAAGAGATTTCCAGAGAGCAAAATTTGTTGAAGAAACGTTGAAAGAAAAATCAACGAATCTTCCAAATTCAGCTATTAATTCTATGAAAAAGGCTTAAGGAACTTTGCGATCAAAATCTTCTAAGAAAATGTCTTAACGGGAAAGCTCAGAGAACTGCAATGAAAGTCTGAATAATGTCGTGTGGAGTATAATTCCGAAAGACAACTTTGTTCAGCTACAAACACTCCGTTTAAGGAATTATATCGCAATAATACTTTTTAATTCTGGATTTGCTCTGGTCTATTACCTCTACTTAAAAAATTAGGAATGAAATTATGTTCTGAAATGAAAGGATATTTTTGGTACCTTGACAAAACGAGAATTGTTGATTCTACAAGGCATTCTAAACCAGATAAGAGAAACTTTCTCGTAAAGAAAGAAAGGCCCTTCAAAAATGTAAAAGTTTGAAGAATGTGGTCCAGGAAATCACAACATACAAATCTGGAAGAATTTTAATACCTTCCAAAATCTTTAAAAAAATTATTGCAAATATAAACTTTATTTTGCATTTTCTGAAGAATGTTATTTTTGAACATAAAATGGTTAACGGTAAGAGTAATATTTCTTAAAGTAAACGAAATATTCTTATGAAATTGTTTGAGTTTGTATTGTAATTAATGATTTCTGCTAAAAGTTGAGGATATTTTTAAAATTAAGCTATTTTTTAATGTAATTTTATATGAAAAAAAAACTTTTTTCAGAAATATTCTGTGTTTTTTTTATGTCGAACACCTGTATTTCATAATGTTATTGTAAAACTTGAGTTTTTTTTAATAAATAGCATAGTTAATCATTGAAGAATTGTATATCCCTGCAAAAAATTTTATTTATTTTTGTGATATATATTTTTCTAGAGTTAGCAAAAGATCAATTTTTTGCAATACTTTGGTACAAATTTCTCATGATTTTGAAATGTAAGCTTTCAAAAAATTCTTGCTGTATTTTCATAGTTTTGCAACATACTTAAATAATTGTTTAATTGTTATTTTTTAATTAAGTTATATTTTGGAAAATTATCTCCGAACCCAGTCGGATACCTTAACAAATTATTATAAAGCGGTGAACTCTTCGATAATTACAGTTATTAGATACTTTGAGCATGCTTCATCAAAAAATGTGCTTCAATTTTTATTTCTTTGGAAAAAACATGGTTTTTTCACTTTTCATTATTAAATACAAGAAGTACCTCAATTCCAGAACGTGTATGTGTCTTCAAAGAAATATTACTGATGGTTCATGATTGATTTAAACTCTTAATAAGATCTATTTTCCCATTACATAGAGGTTTTACAGAGAATTTTTTCCGGAGGACAATCTTTGACAAATAAATTATACAGTATTTTAATCAAGTCCTGTAAATGCGGGATCAAGAAGATAGCCAAGGAAAATGCAGCATAAATTCTACTCACTCCTCATCTTAAGAGCTTGAATTGCTAATAGGAGACACATTTTTAAAAACGTGGAAGCTTTGACTTGATTTGTAATTGTGTAATATGAAATGCTTTTTCGAGAAATGTATGACTTTTAAAACGCCTTTGTTATTCTTATACTTACATTTAATAAATTATTTAGTTTTACTCAGTTTGTGCAATTAATTTAGCGTAGTGTGAATGAAGAGAACTATTTTCGTAATACGAGTTAAGTATAATGAGAAATTTGTAGCAATTTCTCGATTGCATTATTAATCTCACAATAGACCAATCAATAGCTAAAGGTGTACCCGATTCTGCGAAATCACCTATGTTTTTTCACATCGCTGATTTTTTTCGTCTTGCGCTAGCACCGGATTGGAAATGCGATGCTGTTATGGCTCGGGGGTGGGGAGTTGTAAAAGGCTACGCTGTGTAAGTTCAACCATACTCCAAATTAGACTATACCACAGAATTGTATCTCCTATATACATACAATTATTTTTAATAAAACATCTTTTAAACTGATTCATAGCTAATGGAGGTGAGGAAAATGGGATGCTAGATCAGATGTCATCCGCGTCACTTAAAGACTATTCAAATCCCTCTTTTCGTCTAAAGGCCGTATCACACATATATTTTTCATGCATCCTTTTCGTCCAATTTTTGACCAATCTGAGGGTGAAGGGTTGCCGTAAGCAAAACTACATACTCTGACGTCATCTGTACTGCATCTCCACATTGAAAACTTACTCGCCGATTTTTCTGCTTTGGAAAAAAAATGTCCAATATTTATTTTATTTTGCTCTCGCTTATGTTGATGAGCGTTAACAGAAATGAAACACCATTATCTTTAAAATATTATATGCCATTAAAATATTATATGCCATATCTGTTGTATTTAATGAGACCGAAGCCGCCATCTTGTTTATGGCATAGGGCGCTGAAGAACTCCATTGGCTGGTATTTCAAACTTTTATTTGGAACAACTTTTTCAACTCACTGGCAAAAAGTTGTTTGGAGCCGTTACTATGGAAACTAGGTAGAAATTGTTCGATATTGGTTGGAAAATTGCTCGAAACGTGTACGAGTGATAAGGTCTGTAAGGTGCTATGTTAATAAGATATCACAATTTCTTCAATACATTTAGAGTTGATTTTGTGCCATGGACAAATAAAAGGATTACACTAGAGTTGAAACATGAGTTTAGATAATTACATTCTATATACCTTGGATCTCGGTATTCCACAAGATCGTTTGAACGAAGCTGAGTCACAAACATGCATTCGATCTGAATTGCCGTTTCTACAAATTGCGATCGTAATCATTTTGACTAGTGTAAGTTGGACATCGGTATTTTATCCAAAAAATTCTTTATCACTGGTAGAGGGAATATGGATAAATGGATTCTCCGAGAATTTGAATCTGTTATTGAAGCTTATCAAAATGAAACGAAGATCTGCTCCAGATAAAATGAAACGCATCTTACTAGCTGAAAGCACAGATTAAATTTTATCAGAAAATGTTGTGTAGAAGGGCAAACGAGTGTAGTGGTGGGCAAATGTGGTGTATAAGTTGAATGGTTGATGGAGTGTTTGCTTCCAGCAGGGAAGCTTAAACTCCTGTCATGTGAAAAATGGGGAGGGAACATTGGTTCGGCTTTACCTTAGCCTTTTGCTGCTTTAAAATAATTATAGTTAGAGATGAAATTAAGTTAAAATTAAGAATTTACATGTGTGATAATAAAATTGCGTGAAAATTTAAGAATCATTAGGGTGTGAAAAAATGGTGTTGAAAGTGAGTGAGATTTTTTTTAGTTATTTTGTGTAATTGTTTGTGGGTTTGTGTATGTGCAGGAAAGACAACTGTGCCGAACGATGGCTTGCCCGGAAACCTAGCTAGCACAGTCGGCTTGAAAATCTAGAATGGGGGGGGGGGAGAAAAAA
>BMAV01022485.1:95922-111939 GCA_019973955.1 Trichonephila inaurata madagascariensis
CATGTTCAGTTCTTTGGATTTCAAAAATTCCATTATAGAATTATAAAAAAAAAATTAAAAAAAAAAAGACTTACATTTTGTAGCATGTTTTAACTTTTAGTTTGTTCTAAAATATTCGTAACGAAACGCTTATGAATGAGATTTATCTCACATGAAAATATATATAAAAAAAGAATATGGACAGATGTAGTCTGTTTAAAAGGTATCACAAGTACGGTTACTAAAGAAAAATTTCATGCACGATTTTTGTACTTTTTAACACGAATATATAATCTCAGAACAACAATCAAGAACACTTGACATCTTTGGAAATGGAAAGCGAAGCGTTCCTCCATCCCATATCGAAATGCATTTGATAATTGAAGTGGAGAGGCCTGGATTGAGAGGGAGCTTCCTGATTGATGGACTGGAAGGAGCAAGAATGTGTGGCCACGGTGACTGCTTCGGAGACATCCGATGTCACGTTTCTTCACGTCACACAGGGATATGGATCTATAAAAGATCCTCCATCCCCTATCTGAAATACATCCGATGTGATGGAAATTTTTCAGAGTAAGTGGACGTGAGACTCATCTGCTATTGGTCGAAAAGAATTAGTGAGTTAATGCTCTATTGGCTGCGTTGAAGTTATGGAATAGAAATTGATCGGAAAAAAGTGCTTCTTGTATGGGTTGAAAATTGAAAGTTTAAAATTAAGAAAGGAAAAACATAATAAAATGAAAAATTAGAAAGTGGTCATTCGCCACGAGGGGAATGATGCAATTAATTACTAGGGGGATTAAACGAGTCCAGAAAGAACAACAACAAGCAATTAAAACACAAGTTATAATATAACTTTCCCATTACCTAAAACCTCTTACTAATAAGTTTTTAAGGAGGATAGAGTTGTGTGTGTGTATGTGTGGCTGTGAAACGCATTACATCGTCCCTCTAAAGTATACAAGTATTATTTTCTTGACAGAATATTTATTACTCACTTTTGGAAGCTACTCAAGGCCTATTAGTGAAAGCCATTCCAATTTTCAATCTTAATCAAGTGAAGTGGGTGACATCAGAGTTGACATCCTACTTTCCTGACTTTCACATCCCACGAACGTTAGACTTTAAGCTTCGACAGTGTTATGACTAGACGTAGAGGGACTGATGCGTGCTCTCTATGTAAAGGCTCATGTGGCCGCGGTAGCCGTGTGGTATAGGTATCGGAGGTGGTATAGGTGGCTTGCCTTGTCACGAGTTCGAGCCCAGTACCACTAAAAATCCCCCCGTGTAGGGAAGTGATGCACGTTAAATCTGTCTCGAGAGCTGAAACGTCCTCCCGTCGGTGTGGTGTGGTAGTTAGGAGAAGTGGTGCCAGCTCAGGCGTCGTCCTCGTCACTTGATCGTGGTTCAAAATTACGTGGTCCATCGCCAAAAGCCCTGGTGTAGCTGAACAGTGCGACGTAAATATTTAATCAATCAATCAATCTGTAAAGGTTCAAATTTCTTACTTTGACCAGGCGTAGAAATTAGTGAATGGCAGTTCATGTGACGTCCGCGTCACTTAACTGCGGTTCGGAATAAAGGATCTATTGTCAGTAACCCTCGTTTTGCCTTATAGTGCAAAGTTAATATACAATCACTTACTAATTTCACAGTTTTACCGTTCGTTAATCACTCCTTAACTACAGTCAGTGTGAGTGAATGAATAAATATTAATGTCGCAATATTCAACTAATCAAATACATTTGACAATGCACCTCGCAAATTTGAACCATGGTCAAGTGACGAGGATGACACATGAGTTGATATTACCATCTCCTAAATTCCAGTACACACCAGGGGAAAACGTTTGAGCCTCGACATATTCAACGTGCATTGGTCCTCTGTTTACGGTGGATCTTCAGCGGTACAGGTTCGAACGCATCATTTCCATGCCACAAGTCCATGACCTTGACCACTGGGCTACCGCTTCCATTAAACCTACGGTCAAAAATTGTTTATTCAAAACAAGACAGTAAATAGTGCGTGGACAAAAGATAAAACCAATTATTGACTTTTGCATTAGAGGGAAAATGTCGTTAATTGCTTACATCTTCATCAATTGCTACTTAACTGTTTTGGTGTGTTGTAGTTGTCCTTATGAGTGGTCGTTTGATTGAATATTACCGTCGCACTGTTCAGCTACTCGAGGGCTTGTGGTGACGGACCACATAATTTTGAACCATGGTCAAGTGACGTGGACGACACCTGAGCTGGCACCACGTCTCCTAACTACCACACCACACCAACGGGAGGACGCTTCAGCTCTCAACAGATTTAACGTGCATCGCTGCCCTATACGGTGGGTCTTTAGTGGTACTGGGCTCGAACTCGTGACAAGGCAAGCCACGATCCGATACCTATACCACTCGGCTACCGCGGCCACTATGAGTGGTCGCAGCAGCAAAATAGTCGTGGTCACGAAGTCGTGTCAACTTCTATCGAGCCAGGGGATGTAGTCCTGATACTATTAAAGATCAAAAAATGTTGAGGGGCTCTGATGCCCATTAAAACTGCCGAAGTTCAAAGTCCTAGAGTTATCGTGATGTGTGAGTTTGCGGAGTGGGATGTCATAACTGATTTTATCCTTCTCAATTGGTTGAGATTTAAAATTACGAGGGCTGGTAGTGATAGCACTTGCCTAACCCCCAACTGTGACATTAATGAATAATTTTTCATCCAATTTTCTCTCGAGGTGGTTTTGAAGATGATGTTAATTTATACAACCAACTTTCTAAAAATAAATTATTAAATGTGGGAGTTTATTAACTTCGCACTATAAAGCTGCCACGTTCACAGTATGGTAGTTATGATACTCGGCTTGTAATCGAGTGGACTCGGGGTCGAATCCCGAATAAAGCATGGGTGTATCTTCAGGAAAAGAAGTTGGACTTTCGCCTGAAATAGATGCCCGTATCGAATGGGAAGCAGCGCACCCTTTTTGTTCTATGCTGGGATTATCGTTTGTAGTAAAGTCTATATCTTTTGTGATTGTATCGTACGTTTCTGTTCATCTATCTCTCGTCTTTCGTATGTATCCCTGTGGCCGCATTATCCTAGTGGTCAAGATAATGGCCCCGTGGCAGGCGTGTCATGAGTTCCAGCCTAGTATTGCTGAAAATCCGTCGTGTAGGGGAACGATGTACGTTAAATCAGTCGAGAGCTCAAACGTCCTACTAAGGGTGTGGTGTGGTAGTTAAAAGATGGGGTGCCAGCTCAGGTGTCCTCCTCGTCACTTTACCATGGTTCAAAATTAAAAGGTCTGTTGCTAAAATCCCTGGAGTAGCTGAAGGCGAATTTAATATTCACTCACTCACTCATTCGTATGTATCCCAGGATAAAACGCACGACAACAAATATAAAGCTGCACCAACCCTATCGACGACGGAACTTGTGAACCATCGTAAAATGACGAGGGCGACACCCGTGTGGGCTACCCCTTCTCCTAACTTCCACGTCTTACCAACTGGATGGCGTTTGAGCCTCGCCATATTTAGCGTGAATCAGCTCCCACTGCAAAGGGGGTCTTCAGCGGTATTAGGCTCGAACTCATGACATGCCAGCCACTAGTTCATTACCATGACCAACGTTTAACTTTATAGGAAAGGTGTATTATCTGAAGTAAATTGCTTGGTTTTTTTCTATGATTATGTATACATGTTAAATATGGCAAAAGACGCGAATGCGACGTTTACTTAGAAGCTGTGCTTGCCAACCTTTTAAACTGACTAATTGTTTATATTTATGCTTTTTGTGTAATTTAATGTACAATACTTCTCAAATCACAAACGTTTTCTTACAGATATCATATTAGAAGTGGAATTGAAAAGTAAAACATATCGAAAACTGTAAGTTTTTCTCTTTTACTTTTTTTTTATATTTGCAGATTTCTATAATGGAATATTGAAAGCGAAAGAACTATGTTTTTTTTTAATTTGAAACTATATATTTAAATTTGTGTATAATAAGAAAAATGAGTTTTTATTTCGAAGTATTTCGCTTAATCGAAATTTTTCTTAAACATTTTTCTATTTAGTAAATATATTTTCTCATTGCTTCAATTTTATTAAAATAACTAATTAATAATGCTTTCATCTTTTTATATTGGATAAGATTTTGATGAAGATGTTTCGAATCAAAATTTGAAAAAAGACTTGAGTTTTATTTTATATATTTTAAATACTTGAGATCACACACATTCCGTATATGATTTTAACAATTTTTTCAATACTTATCTTTGGAGTATTGGCTTTGTTAATATTACCAGATTTCCTAAAAAGTATTAATAGATTCACTGATTTCTGTTATTAAAAGCTCAAGATTTTCATATTATTGCCATGGGGCTTCCATTTAAGGTTTTGAATGGAAAAATTAAGGCTGCTGCAAGTTGAATTGAACTGAAACTTGAACTTTTTGAGTAACGTGGTTTGAAAATTGAAGTAGGGTACTAGCTTGGAAGTAGGGGCCCATCCTTGTAGCTGTGTAGCGTGTGCACCACTCGCTTGCGGTTAAAACAAGGGATGGTCGTAAGCCGCATGTAGTTCTATCAATCAATCAAACAAAAAATTTTTTGCCAATTTTTCAAAAGAAAACTTATAAGTCGAAAAAATATGCTGAATTTTAAATAGTTATTGAAAAATAAAAATAAGTTAAGTTTTTCCAATGGAATAGCATAGTTTAAAAAAACTAGAATGTTAGTGCACAGTGTGTGTTGGTTCACACACACCTTTTAATCTCTACTCCAGTGCTTCTCAAAGTTTCAATATTCGCGACCCACTATTAAATCATAATTTTCATCGCGCCTTCTTCCTCATACAATAACAATGTATTGAATTGAATAATACTATACTTTGATGCTAGAACAGCCATACTACTTTAACCTCTTAAGTGCCACCAGCGTATATACAGTCACTCAAAAAAGTATTGGGACACTTGGCGTGCATAACTATCAAGTCATTTATAAAAATATTTATCGCATTAAAACAAAAACAAAATGAATTAAGTAATATTTTAACATTGGGTGTACAGTATATAAGAAAAATTTTATTAGTATTATAGAATTATAATTTGATCTAGCTTTTCAAATATAATTCAAAGGCACACTGGAGTCAAAAAAGTATTGGGTCACTTTTGAAATGAAAAATTTGATAAATACACAGCGCATCAATAGAATTTAGTTTCGCGCTACTTTTTTAGACTAGAAGTTTAAACACAAATGTTTCAACAGATAAGATTATTTATAGAAAAAATGGCGAGAAAACCAAGATATATTGGTTGATGTTCGAAATTTCGTAAAATGTCATTGGAAAAAGGGGAAATCAATTGGCTGTATAGGAAAAATATTTCAATTGAGTAAATCTACTGTTTTTAACATTAACAGGTCCAAGAAAACAGTATTGAAAACAAGCAAAGATCAGGGCGCTAAAGGATATTTAATGAACGTGAAGAGGTGGATTGTGAGACACACAAGTACACATTAATTCAGAACTAGTGCATTAAAAATGACTTTGCAATGTAAAAGTTGGTTCAGAAAATCAGTAAATCCTGAAACTGTCAGAAATGTTTTAAGAAAACATAATGACATGGCAGAGTACCTCAAAGAAAGCCCTACATCAGCAAAGTAAATAGACAAGATAGGTTGGCATTTGCTAAAATGTATGTAAGGCAGCCAACAGAATATTGGGAAAATATAATATTTGTTTATGAAAGCAAATATAACATTTTCGGATCGGATGGCAAGCAAAAAGTTTGATGGAAATCAAATACAGCAATGCATGTCAAAGATTTACGGCCTACTATCAAATATGGAAGGGGTAACCAAATTGTCTGGAGTTGCATGGCAAGCTCTGGTTTCGGGAACTTACATATTTTATTGATGGTATAATGAATAAATATGTCTATATTGACATTCTCAAGCGAAATTTAAAGCAAAGTGCGAGCAAGCTGGGTATCTCAGAATATTTTAAATGTACCAAGATAATGACCCGTAACATACTGCAGATATTTGCTAGTAATGGGTCCTCTACCACTGTCCTAGAGTTAGTAAGACTCCTGCACAAAGTCCGACCTTAATCCTATTGAACATGTGTGAGATTATTTGCAGCAAAAACTATATAAGCACCAAATTTCTAACAAGCAGTATTTAAGAAATATTTGGTTGAAGAGTGGACCAAAATCGATAGATCATTTTGCAAAAAATTGGTCCAATCCAAATAGACTTCGAGAGGTCATAAAAAGCAAGGAGAGCCCAACAGGATATTAATTTTTAAGTTTGAATTTTTTTTCTTAATTTATTGAAGTGTCCCAATACTTTTTTGAACCCTTTTCTTAACTCGATTTCTTTCATTTTCAGTTTTAACCATAATTGCATTAATGTATCAGTTTTGTTCAAATTATTATTTGTATTTAACAAATAACGTTTACTTTTTTTTTCGTTTCATTTGTATGTTTAAGTAAAATATTACGATAAAAATCTATGAACTGGTAGTGTGTCCCAATACTTTTTTGACTGATTCTAAATGCCTCGCTCAGTCAAAATGTTAATTTTCCCTGACGTATTTATAAGTCTTTCCGAAGTGCAATCTTTTTTTCGTGCAAAGCTATCATAAAATTTTTCCGAACACTTTGGAGTACAATAAAAGAACTTGGACAATGTTTTCAAGGGATTTAATTATTTCAGATCATTTGCTTCTTTATTCCTTCCCACCCCCAATACATCACATACGCATGCCTACGTGGAAAACGGTTGAAATTGGGAAGCGAATCGCAAGACATCCAATCGGCAATTAGGGGATTAATTATAAAGCTTACAAACTATCAAGATAAGTGTTAATTTTTTTTGTATATAATTTTATATATGACAAGCTCATGGAGTAACTGGTAATTATTAAATTTGTTCTTATTTTAGTATTGTTAAATTAATTATCAAATATATTGAGTATCACTAGTACATTTATACGTGTAAACATATCAGTGTAAATGTGCATTTTATTTTATTTTTTTTATGTCAGATTGTATTTTGTTTGTATTCTTTCAGTAAATTAACAATTTTTTTTATTTTCGACTTTTCAATATGCTTTCACCCCTTCGTAGAGTTGTCAAGCCCCCAATGGAGGTGCGTCCCACAGTTTGAGAAACGCTGGTCTACTCTCTTTACACCAGCGTTTCTCTGAGGGGGGAGGGGCATGGTTACATGGGCTGCTCGAGCCTATCCAAAAGTCAAAAATCAACGATCATTTAAAAAAAATTATTGATTTACTGACAAAAACTGATTTACTGACTAAAAACAAATTCCATTCTAAACTATGAAAATTAGCATAATATTTATCCTATTACTTAAAAGTAACTTAAAATATTTATTTCTTGAAAGTAACGTATGCAAAATGTAATAGTATTGATAATTCTTACGATTTATAATTAAGGTCGTATCGGAGTTTAAATGTCAAAGTACCTTAGTCCTAGGAGAGCCCACACCCTTGGCGTGAATTATTTTGGGTTGGCGAAAATTGAGCCATCTTGGTAACCCTACTTTGATACACTAGATATGTTAAATCTAACTATTTCTAGAAATTTCGTATTTTGTCGGTGGGCATTTCGAATTTCATTTTGTTTTGGGGAATCACAGGCTGGAATGGTTGCGTGTGTGAAGGAATATATCTTAGAATTTTTTACTTTGCTGAATGTGAAAGGGTAGAAATAATTGATTGAATAGTGTATGAAGGAAGGAAGGATTGATTGCTTAGAGTTATGAATGTCCAAATTTAACGATCGACATAATGTAACATTGTCGACAATAAAACGCTTTCTTCGAAATTGCACCAGCCACGCCGAAGGTATGTTCGACCATTACCTCGCAGAATAAAAATGGCGGCGCTCACACGATCATTCACTTAGCGATGAGAATTTCAAGACTTTTTAAAATCTGTTATGCTGTACTTTCCACTCGGAAAAGATCAGCAATAAGAAAGTCTGTTTTTATATATTTTTTTATCTTAAATGCTTAATTTTTGTACTGTTTACATATATTTTCATTGCGCATCCACCTTATCTCTCTGTACTCGCTTGCCGCCATTGTCGGTTTCGCATGGCGCCATCTCGTTCTGGCTTGGCGCTTTTTTCATTTTGTCGCCAAGGGTGTGGGCTCTCCTAGGATTTTACCACTTAATATCCTGACTAATAACTTAGATTTATATTAAATAAGACTTATAAGATAAGAGCTATATAAGATATAAATCAGAAATATTTTATTTTTAAATGAACTCATTCAAAATCTTTAAAAAAAAAATAATAAATTCAATCAATTAATATCTTTTCTTTTTCAGATTATGAATTATACTGCCACCTGGATTAAATTTTGCAAGCTAGTCGCAGCGCATACAATTGTAGCTTCGGCTATACTTACTTTCGAAACACTTATGACAACAGCTGTGTTTTATTACTTCTCGCTGTACAGTGTTCTTATATTTTTCTCCATTCAATTGTTCTTTGCTTCCGGAATGATGGTATATATTTATTCCATATAATAAGTATAAATATTTTTATTTCCATAGTTTTATTTTTCAGCTTTCATATTTTTTTTAAATGGGAAAATGCTATCACTGAAAATAGACCTCATGAAAATTTAGTGTGAAATTAGTAAACGCCCAGTAAATGGAATTAATGATTGAATTCGAATAAATCATAGAACATAAGTTATTTAGACTCTTCCTTATCTAATGTAGAAATTCAAAAAAAAACTAACGAGGGTTTTATTTGGTAGTATATTTCCTACCCAGTGGCATTTTGCAAGCTCAGTGGCTAGGGCATCACGCTTCCACGCCACAAGTCCGAGGTTCAAACCCCTGGCTGGGCAACATTAACTCAGTCTTTTATCTCTTCAGTGGGTCGATAAACGAGTACCTAGCTTTCTTGGGGACCTAACACTGTGGGTTTCATGTCAGACTGACCACCCAACCGGAACATATGCTCATGCACCTCAAGGCCCAAAGTCGAGTATACTGAGTTGGGGACAGTAGGCCTTGGCTCTCATGGGCTGTCGCGCCACTGAGTTAAGTCTATTATTTCCTGCTGCTAGATATTTTTAGTTATTTTCCTATGCACGTGGGATTTCTCCAAATCATTTCCTTTATTTTTATGCATCATTTCAGCTAAACGTTCTCTTCCATTGTGGAATTTAGTAGATTGCAAGGTCTGTTCAAAACGTATCTGACCTTTGGGCAGAAAAGACATTTTAGTTACTTTACGGGGATATGATCCTAACCCGCGATCACTCGCGCGGGGTGTTCTGTACACCCCAGCAACAAGAAAATCCTCCCAGGATTCTTAAAAGAATGCCCAGAACAACGATTTTTTCTGTAGCTGCACATTTTAGGTCATTGAACCTTCAGGCCTGATGCGATCCCTCTTTCTCGAACGATTGGAATGTAATGACCTTCAAAAGTTTATCTGGGGGACTGAGAACTCCTGCGAGAAGTTGAGCATTTGTATACAGTCTGCTCTGAATGTTTGGAAAATGATTAAAATATTATTTTTCTACTTTCTACTATCATTATCTCATTAATTATAAAGTATATTTATTACTGGTTTATGAAAAAAATATAAAATTATGTGTTTTAAAATGAAAATTTTGTATGTTAAGTTTAAATTAATGTTAGTGTCATTTTTGTATGCAATAAATTTAATAATTTTATTTGTATAATACAAAAAACATCTTGTACTTTCTAAATATGCATCATAATGACTTAATTTTTTTTTCATAATTAAATACACGTGTTAAAAGTTTGGGGTGTTCTCTACACCCCGCGAGTAACGACGGAAGCAAAAACAGGCGTGAGTGACCGCGGGCTAATTAAATTCAAATTATGCTTCTGGCGCTTTCACGCACTTAGCCCAGCATTTCTTCCACTACCGGAAACCCTATTAAAAGGCTTCTTTTGGAATGATGTTCCAAACGGCGTCTCGTTGGTGTGATGTACTTGTTAGGAGATTGAAGATGCCAGCTCAGGTGTCAGGTCAAAATAACGAAATCCGTTACCAAAAGTCCTCGAGTAGCTGATCAGTACGACATTAATATTCACTCTCACTCACTTGGAAAGATGTTAAACTCTGCCATCTCATTTTGCCTTATCTCGTCTCTACTTTGAAAACGAGATCTTTTCAATGGCATTTTCCTTTTCGAGAACAGCTAGAAGTCGCAAGGAGTCAGTTTCAGCGTAGATAGTGTCCAATTAGCCATGTGCAGACTTCAAGACAAAGTTCTTTCGGTTCTTCGGACAGAAACTTGGGAACAAATTTCACAGCCGCTCTGCACATAATCACACAAAATGTTACATGTAGAGAAACTTTACTGATCTCAAATTATTCAATAGCCTCTCGTATGGTCAAACAAAGATCTTTCTCTGTCTGAATTTTTTTTTTTAATAGCTGCATTTCGAATGATTTGTGACCTCCCTGAAGCTTGGTTACATTCTACCGATCTGCGGTCACTTTTGAACGGTTAAACCAATCCTTGATTTGTTTGACCCCCACAACATCATCCGCAAACACTTGCTGAATCTTACTAAATATTGATAGAGGCAAAATTTGCAAGTAATTCAGTCGTCTTTAGAGATATAAAAAAATCTAACGAACAAAAAGAAACAGCTTCGCACTCGACTGGTATACTGGAACGAAGGGGAAACAATTCAAACATGCGCATTAATTTGTCACCTCCGTCTTTGTACAGTGACACTTGCTAAGAATCTCTACTATGCATGCGAAAATTCAATGTCGAATAGTTTTTGAACTCTATCCTTATATATATTAAATTATAATAGAAGTAATTTTTATTTAATCTTATTCTAGTATTACATTAACCTAGCAGAAACACTTTTTAATTAAAAGTTGTACGCATGTAATTAAATTTTAGTGCAAAAATAAGACGTGTGCATTGAATTAGGATTATGGATTTTTTATTTAGTCGAGACTAATTTCTTTTTTTCCTTGTCTAACACAAAATCTACTTTTACTGAAATTCTTCAAATTGAAAAAGGACTTCGATCAAATCAAGTGGCCGTGGTAGTCTAAAGCTTAAGGTCACGAACTCGTAGTTGATGAGTCATGAGTTCGAGTCTAGTACGGCTGAAGAGCCGCCGTGTACAGGGAAACGATGTACGGTAAATCTGTGGAGGCCAAAACGTCCTCCCATTGGTGTGGTATGGAAGTTAGGAGCATTGGGTGCCATCTCAAGTGTAATCTTCGTCAAAGGACCACGGTTCACAAGATCCGTCCCAAATAGCCCTCGTCTTGCTTTATACAGAGTGGTCCCAAATTCACGGTACAATTTTTAAAGGTAGGTACAGTACATTGTAACAATCATTTATTGTATAGAAATGTATGGGCGCAAGTGATGTAGTGAGGCACAAACAGAGGAAATAAAAGAAAAGAGAAATATAGAGTTATCGGTTGGTTGCCCGTTGGGTGCAGCAGATGTCTAGCCGCCGTTCAACATAATGCATCTTAGTAGGGAAAAACGCCATGCACAATTGTGCTGACGTCTACGATGGGTGACTGCATATGTCGAAAAAGCAGACATGCATTACATGTACGGCCGTGCAAATGGTAAAGGCAGAGTTACTCTACGAATATATCACACGCAGTTTCTTGATCGACGATGGCCAGATCACACGGATTTTCTTCAGCGGTGGGCGCGCATACCAGAATGGTACCTTTTCTGGCACAATGAATATTACGTGGTGAACCACTTCCTTGGCCACCCCGATCTCCCCGTTTATGGAACCTCGATTACTTTTTATAGGGATAGCTGAATCTTGTTTATGGGACTCCACTTGAATCAGATGAAGATCTCGTTGATCGAATATCCGAAACTGCTGCACGTGTGCGTGAAATACCTGGTATCTCCGAACGTGTACGGCAATCGCTCCACTAACGCAGTCAAGCATGTATCGTCACTAGCGGACACAAATTTGAACAGTTATTGTAGACTTTATACTTATGAACGACGCTTTTAATAAACACTGTCTTTCCTTTCGTTCCTATTTTTTGTGTTTATACCTCACCGCGTCATTTGTGCTCATACGTTCCTATACAATAAATCAGAGTGCTCAAATTTTCAATTCTTGCGACCCAATTTTCAGTCATAATTTCCATCGCGCTCCCCTTTGTAATACTATGCTTTGACACTAAAGCTACAATACGACTTTAAACTCTGAAGTCCACCGACGTATATAAATGTCTTGGTCAGCCAATGTATTAATTGGTCCGGATGTATATATACGTCTTTCCGAAGTACAATCTTTTATGTAAACTTCTGTCCATAGAATTATTCCGAAAGCTTTGTCATGCAATATAATCAACTTAACAGTGTTTGGGAAGGATTTGCGTATTTCAGAGGAGTTGCTTCTTTATTCCTTTTTTATCCCCCCCCTTCCTCCAATACATCTCATACGCGCGCCTACATGAAAAAACGGAGGCATTGGGGAGTGAACCGTATAACTTTTAATCTCGGCTGTTAAGGGATTAATAATAGACCATACAAATTATCAAGATAAGTGTTAATTTTTATATATAATTGTACATGAGAGACAAGAGCCACTGGTAATTATTAAACTTGCTCTTAACTTAATATTGTTCAATTACTTATAAAATACATTCTGAAGTACTGATATATTTATAAGTGTATTATATTAATATAAATGTGTATTTTATTTTTTATTAAGCCAGAATGTATTTTGTTTTACTTTCAGCAAATTAATAATTTTTTTTAAATCTTTTGTTTTCGACTTTTTAAAATCCTCGTGGGGGGGGCGGGGGGGGGGGGGGGGGGGGGCGCGGCAGGTTGAGAAACACTGCAATAAATGATTGTTACAATGTCCTATACCTACCCTTAAAATTTGTATCATGAATTCGGGACCCTGCATAACGTTGCATTAAATAACTTTCGATCAAATCAACCTTTAATTAGACGGCAAAGTACTGTGATATGGTCGATCTATGGCGACCATATCTTTAGTTGTCAGCGTGAATTAGAGGTGTGAGGTTCTCGAAATGAATCTCGACATTTTAGAATTCTTAATATGACTTTATTAAGAGTTTAACTTAAATTTCTAATATATTGGACAAACTTATATTAAGTGAGAATAAACCAGACACGTAGCCGTAGCTTAAACGGATCGCGCAACTTGGATCACTTATCTAAATAATTATATTATCTGCCTACTTTCAATTCTAATAATATTACGAGTTCTAATATTAAATAATATGTCCTACCTTGAATCACGCAACGGTTCAATCACTTTCAGAGAGACTGTTAGGCACGCGTGCAATAGTATGCACCTTGTAGTAATGGCTAGGAATCCGTTAATCTTTGGTAGGCCGTCAAATTACACTTCTATCTTTTCCAAACAGAACTTTCTCTAAATTGTCATCCCGCTTACTAAAACTTCTGTTCTTTTAAAGGCTATCTTATTTGCATCTACTCTTGCATTTAACTTCTTGGATTTGGGTTGGAAAAGATTTGCCATTAATCTTGGCCGTCAAAAAACCCAGAGGTTATGTTACAGAAAAGACGCGTGAGCCCGTCACAGTACTTATATCCAGAAAAACTTGTTAGCATAGGAGAATTTTACATCAGAATAACACCCACATTCTAATCGTGTAGAAAGGCCAGTTTTCTAAATTCAGTTTATTTTTCTTTCAGGTAGGGAATCACGAGGACTACTTCAAACGTAAATACATATTATGTGTTGTGTTTCTTCTTGTCCGTTCGATTAAATGGATATCCGCCTCGTATTTTTATAATAGCATCCTGGCACACTTTATTGCAACGCAGTTGATTGTGCTTTTCTCTGTTATCGGACTTATGGTATGTAGTTTTTTAATTTTGTGTATGTGTGTGTGCTAGTTTGATATTATGGGCTACGTGCAGTTTATGTTTGCCAAGATGGGCTATAACATTACAATATGGTTACATTGATATTTTTATCGTCTGGCGATGTAGTTGCCATGGGGATAACGTATATTAGAGTTAATTGTTATTGGTTTTCCCGTGGTAACCCTATTAATTTCAGACTATTATAATCCAATTTCTTCAAAAATTTAACCCTTTTCAGTTGCATTTGTTCTTAAAGCCATGATTCAGTCTTCTGCTGTATTTTGTGCTATTTTCTAATATGAATATTTTTAATATCATTGGTGAGTACCGGGATATTTAAAAATATATATATGTGGGCTGTACTTTTAATATTTGCGTATTTGTATTTTATTTTAATTAATACATTTTTAAACGTTCGTAGAGTGGAACACAAAAGTGCAACTTCCTATAAAATTTAATGTTTTCGACTAATAAAAATTGATATATCGGAATTGTAATTTTTTTTTCAATATCTGCAACATGTTCTTATTTAAAAACATAATCAATTTTAAAACTTAGAATGACTATTATTTTTAAAAAATTTAATTAATAATCAAAAATCTACTGAAAAATTACCCGCCACAAAAGTCTTTGTACACTTAACAAAAGTCTCAACATAGATTTAAATATTGTATTTATTTCTTAATTTAGTTGTTAGTAGGATATCTTTTAGTAGGTACGACAACTTTTAAACGTCTTGGTATACATTTAATCAGTTTTTTTTTTGTAATTTTTGCATCTATTTTCCTCATTGCTTCTGTTTGTTTTTACTTCACGTTATTGGTTCATACAGGGTGTCCGAAAAAGAATGTACATTTTAAAAAAGAAAAAAAAATTCTCTAGTTTCTCTGAGGTACTATTGGAATGTTTTATTATAACAGAAGTTAGGTAACATATCTAAGTTCACGCGCGTTTTTGTACAAAGGATGAACCTCGCAAAGATTCAATTCCTTCGTGATACTGCAGATATCTAGGCGATATTCCACTTCCGTCCATACTAGCACTAACATTTCCCTTGTAACAGCAGAAAAAGAATGTAAAAGGAAATATGTAGAGAGTGGTGAAAATTGACCTGAAAGCTACTAGATGCTCCATGATTTGAAATATCCGCCTTTCCTGTGTGCACAAAATTGTCAACATGGCAACCTACCAAACCACAGAAGGCATTTTATGCTGCAGAATACGCAAAAACAATGTATGTTATCTCAGTTCAACGCAAATTTTGGCGACAATTTGGGGTCAATCCACCGGACAATAACTCAAACCTTTGCAAAGCCACCGGACGACCGCGTTCGGAGGAAACAGTTGATAGAGTTCAGCAATCCTTCCTTGGAGTATGTAGTAGCTTTCAGGCCAATTTTCACCACTCTCTATACACTGGGTGCTTAGAAAAAAATAAAGTGAAAGGGTACATTTTTTTTTCTGTCGTTAGTGACATATTGGTTGGAGTATGGACGGAAATGGAGTACCTCCTATATACCTGCCGTATCACGAAGAGCCCCCATATTGAATCTTTGTAAGGTACAACTTTGGTATAAAAAAAACCTTAGATATCCTACTTAATTTCGGATATAATAAAACATTCGAGTAGTACCTCAGAGAAACTAGAGAAATTTTTTTAAAAAAGTACGACCTTTTTTTTTTTTTTAAATCAAATTCTCACTAAATATGTTCTCCTGGGCTAAATAAAGTGATGGAGGGGGTTGTTTTCAGAATTTGGCGACAGTTATAAAGACACTAACGGCCAAGATTGAGAGCAGTTCGCTTGGCGTCATTATCCTGTTAAAAATGAAGTCCTCTCCAATATCCAAATTTTGGTCGGATAATTTAAAATTTCTCTTTAAAATATTTAAATGGTATATGATTCACAATATTATCAAAATACCAAGTTAATTAATCCTGAAGCCGATTTATACCCCCACACAAGAACATCTCTACCAACATGCTTTAGCATGAAGATGGTGTTCTTGTTCCACATAAACTCATGGGATTAAATTCCTCAATTTTTCATTTAGAAACTATTATACACTCATCGGAACCAAAAATGTTGAATTTTCTGTCATCCCAATCAATTTGCTGTCAATGTTGAA
>BMAV01022485.1:111949-131764 GCA_019973955.1 Trichonephila inaurata madagascariensis
AATGTTGAATTTTCTGTCATCCCAATCAATTTGCTGTCAATGTTGAATTTTCTGAAACTTAATCACAAGAATGTAGTTGGATCAGTGAACCATGAAGGTAGAAGTGTTCCTGCGTGGGGGTGTAAATCAGCTTCAGGATTGGGTAATTTGATATTTTTATGGTATTGTAAATCATGAGCTCTATTTAAATATTTTAAAAACTATTTTAAATTACCCGCCCAAATTTTGGATAATGGAGACTACTTCATTTTTTGACAAGATGATGACGCCAAACGCACTGCTCTCAATGTAGGCCATTGGTGTCTTTATAACTGTTTCCAAATTCTGAAAACTCTTCAATCACTTTATTTAGACAGTAGAACATATTTGTTGAGAATTTTATTTAAGAAAAAGCAAAATAGAGCATATAAAAAAATAATGTGAAGTAAAAACAATGACATAGAAGATTGGAGGAGAAAAAGCGATGCAAAATAACAAAAAAACTTATTAGATCTATACCAAGACGTCTAAAAGTTGCTGTGGACACTTAAAGATATCCTAAGTACTAAATTAAGAAATAAATGCAATATTTAAATCTATGTTGAGATTTTTAAGTGTACAAAAACTTATGAAACGTAAATTTTTAGTATTTTTTCTTATTATGAATTTTTAAAAATAATAGTTATTTTATTTTTAATAAATTGATTATATATCATTCCCTTAAACAAGTTGTAGCGCTATCATAAAAAATAACAATTCCGATTTATTAGTTTTTATTAGTCGAAAGTATTAAATTTTATAGGAAATTGCAAGTGTACAAAAAACACTTTTGGGGTCCACTGTAATTAGATGAAGTTCATTTCAGGTACTCGGAGTTTTTGGAATATTGCAAGTTATTAGCTCATATTAATTGATATCCATTATTAATTTTAATATATTGTATGCAATTATATTTTATTTGTGATATAATACAAAAATACAATTAGTATTATATGTAATAATCGTATCTCTTTATAACTTTTTATATTTATTTATAAATATTGTTATTCATTTATAATTATTGCTATATAAATGTTCTTGTATCTAATTTTTATATTACAATGTTTATTATTGTGTTTTATAATCATTACTAAATTATATTGTGGTTATTATTATATACTGCATAATATTATAAGTAAATATAGATTTTTATTATATTATATTGATATTCTCCTTAATGACTGATCTGGTTTATTCTCAATCTATTCCTATATTCTTCATGTGAAGTAAAGAGATTTCTTTGTATTTTAAAACAGTTCTTTAAAATTATTTTCCTGGCGATATGTTACCACTAGGCCGCCATCTTGGATTCCATTCCAACGACAATATGCGCTGCTTGACTTGATTCCCTTATCGTACATAGCAGCGCTTGGAACATATAGCCCCATGTCATCAAACTAGTTCCCTTTTTTGTATTAATTTTATTTCTTTGTATCACTTTTCTTTTAAATCCTTGGTTCAACTTGGAAATTTGTTACCGAAAATAAATTGGCTTGTGTGTGTGTTATGTATCCCTACCTTAATTCTAATTTCGTCTTTTGCTAAGATTAGAATTAAAATTCTCTGGTGTAAACGCTCCAATAATTAATATAAGCTAGCTTTCAAATTGACATATTTAAAGGTGTTGAGTGATGTTCAATGTCTTTTTTCGTATTACGTTCCTAAAACCAGGGCTGCCATAGCCTAGGAGTAATAGTCCCGATCTCGTAGACGGTGTACCATGAGTTTGAACCCTTGTGTTATTTCCCGTTGGCATAGGGGTACCAGCTCATGATATAATCCTCGTTATTTGACCAAGTTTCCAAATTTTGGCCGTCCGTCACCTATGGCCTTGTATTGCTTTATAGTGTGACGTTAATTAACGTTCACTTATCCAGTTCAAAATGTCATGTCGGAAATTGCACACACTACCATTTTTTCTAATTTTGTTTCTTGGAAATATTTATCTATTGCTAGTGGTTCAAATCTGAAAACTTAAACTGATGCAGCTTCTTCAAATGACCTTAAAACAATTCTCGCACATTTATTTATAGAAATAAGCCTGATTTCATTGTTCCAGGAAATTCTACACATTGTGCGAAATAAGTTTTTAAGACAGGGTTTATAAAAAATAAATGGAAGCAAAAAATTAATTCCTGTTTTGGTTTTTTTTTTAATTCAAAATAGGACCCACCAGCTTCAATGCACTTGTTACAACAATTTATGAATAGAACGCCTTTTGTAAATCACTTTGTGGAACCTCATGCAAGGCATGCGTCGAAGATACTTGTATGGTTAAAATATCTTCAAAATAACCCCCTTTATACTTCATTTTAAATTTTAAGAATAAGGAGTAGTCTCGAATTGCTAAATCGGGTGAATACGGTGGATGCTTCAACACAGACATTTTTCGTCGATTTTTTGCAAGAAATAATAAGGGAAGCGTGAGAATAGTAAGGAACCTCAAACACCAACTACTTTGAGTCCGATATTCTGATCGAATGCAAAGAATTCTAGTCCTCAAACGCTTTAAAAAAAAGTTGAGTAGTACTCGCTTACATTTATTTGTACAGTTGGAAGGAATTCTTTGTGGATAAGTACTTTTATTATAGAAGAATGTAATGAGCATTGTTTCGATTATGAACAGAATTTTCCTTTTTGTGCTTGCAGTCAATTTTACGACATCTATTTCTTCCTTTGTCGCTTTGTTTCAGGATCATATTGTAAATTCTAGGGATTATCTCCTATAACGTTGAATTTCAAAAAGTTTGGATCATTTTCAGCGGCTGAAATGATGTCTCTGCAATGTTCACTTCTCATTGTATTTTGTTCAAGGCTTAAAGTGTGCGGAACAAACTTAAAACACTTTTGATTTACCAAATCTTCATGCAGGCTAATTCGAATAGTTTTTTGTTAATTTTTAAAGTCTTCCATCAATCTCAGTGACGTACAGTGATTTTACCACGAAATTTCGTATTTTCTCGATTTCAGGTGTCCTAGATGAAATAGGTCTTCCACGATGCTGGTCACCTTCTACCATATCGCTTCCATCCAAAAACGTTTGTGCCATATAAAAACATTTGATCGATTCAAAAAAACAGACACTGTAAACTTGTTTTCATAGTTTTGGTTGCTTCAGAAGAACTTTTCCGAAGTTTTGTCTTAAATTTAATAAGTCCTTTGTCCATCCTAAAAAATAACCTGAAGAAAAAATTTATTTCTGCTTGAACGCTATTCTTTTCTCAGTTATTTAACTAAATATGCACAGCTTGTGGCGGCTTGCGCAGCTTGTGGCGGCTTGCGCAGCTTGTGGCGGCTTGCGCAACTTGTTGGCAGCGTACCAGCAGACGATGGACATTATGAAGCATTCACATTTACACTTGTGACGCCATTACAACCTGCGATCTGGGGCGTGTCTAAAAACTTATTTAACACTTTGTGTATCTGTGAGTAACAATAAACAAATATTTAAAATATTTTTATGCAACTCGCATGGCTGCTGAACAACAGTACAAAAGGATATTTCGTGTGCTATATCGTGTAGGACAGAACATGAATTTCTAAAAAATCAAAGCTGTTCTCGTCAATTGAGAGAGGCTGATCATTAAGTGTTTCGTCGTCAACGTTGTTTAGTGTTGCTACATTAATAATGAATCAAGACTACGGATGAATGAATGATTAAGATTAGCAAAAAGTATAAAGATTTTATTGAAAAATAAATACTAAATTAAATAACTGATTTTCACTAAATAACCATTTTTTTTTCTTCTGAGTTCTAACGGAATTAGATAATTATGTTCAACTTCTAACTCGACATTTTACTTTCAGATAGATGATGAATGTAAAATCGCAGGTAAATTGTTAGTTATGTGTGCAATGCTCTTTTATGTCAATTCCTTCGATTTGTTTTTTTCGTCTTTGGACAACCCCTTGCTGACGAGACTCGTTACATTGTCCTGGATTCCCCTTTTCATACTTTTCGAAGTGATGGTAAGTGCATTTTTTTCAAAATACAAGTGGAGCGTTATCTTTTTACTTATTCTTGTATTTTTATCACTGTTTTTGTCAAGTATTAATTAGATATGAAGGGTGTTGCCAAATTTGACTGGCAAAATAAGAGGTTATAGGGTAGATTAACATAGGTGCATCAAATCAACATAGAACAGGGGGTCGCAAACCACCTTAAGTTGCTGAAAATCTCGGAATAGTAGCCATCGGGAGAACGATGCGCCAGATGAGGGGGAATGGGTAAGCGAATTTGGATAATTAAAGCATTGTGGTAGGGTTCAAGAAATCTTCACGTATGTAAATTTCCCTTTTATCCTGCAGTTGCTGCAGGGAGTACCGACCACTGTGTGGTTCATACATGACGGTGCAGCAGCGTATTTTTCGATTGCTGTGCGAAACCACCTTATTGCTACATGTCCCAAGAGGTTAACTGGTTGTCTTGTTGCTTGGCATCCACGCTCCCCTGACCTCGATCCGTTCTATTCCTTTTGGGGTCACAGGAAATCGTCTGCGAGTCAGACGCTGGCGAATTTGTAGGAGAACCTCACGGTATGGGTTGCCGTTGCTTCAGCTGACATTTCCATCGCACCATATATGTTTAAACGCACCCGCAACTTCGAACAATTTCTGTTACAATCCCTTGTCTTTGCCTCTCTGACATCGAGCTGTGACTGATTGTTCGTCTTGTAAACATGCTTTATGTCTAATAAATGTATTTCTTACCTTTTATTGCCCCCTTTCATTCCACTCGACTCGCAGCTGTAATTCGCAAAACGGATATGAGGGATCCGTTTTGCGAATTACTCCGACTAAACGTGGTTTGAGATCCCGTGTGTTATGGTGATTTGTCGTCCCCACATGCTGCCAACATCACCCCGTTGAATTTGTCAGTCGAATTTGGTCATACCCTGTTTAAAGAATCGGAATACAGGATGGTTCTAGATTTTTGACATTGACAAAATACAGCATGCAAAATAAATACGACCGACCTAGAATTTTTATCTAACAATCCAGATTATGACTTTTTATTTCAAAGTTTAGATATTTTAAATGAGTGATCCATTTTATTGCCCATGAAAATTTTCGCTGAAGTTTAAATGCTTTTTTGTGTGTTCTGAATTTGATTTTAAGAGTTTGTATAAAAACAGATTAACCCTTTCGCTACGTGGTGCTCGCGTGTTACGCCTACGTTTGCCCGTGGCAATCGCGAGATGCGCAACTAGAGGGTTAAGGAAACTACGCTCGAAACTGCGATTTTGGACAAAAACGTACAAATTATTTTTTTTTCTTTGATATGTAGGTGAATCAGAATATTCTTATAAAACTCCTTTAAATATATGACAAGGAAAAATTATTTAGATGGAATTTTTTTTTGCGAAAAATTGAAGAAAGATTTAGATTTTCAAAACATTCCCCTTTTTATGAAAAAAAGAAAAAAAAGCTTCTATATTTTTCGAAGACTTCTATAACATTTCAAAAATTTTGTTTAACATCAGCATTGCAACTCCGAAAACAATCAATTAAAATAATATTGGATGGTTTTTGTTAAAGCCCATTTACTCTCTCGCAATAAAATATGAATAAATCTATGAATCTTCTGAATTATGTGTTTCAAAAATTTTAATTAATAACTGTGTAAAAGTCCTAGTTATATATAGGCAAAATATTGTAGAAGCATTCTCCATGAAAGAATTATTGAAAGTGTCTTTATTTTTCGTCAAAACAAAAAAAAAATATCAAAAAAAAATTGTATTTAAATATAACTGGGGCCACGATTTAACGAAGGCATTGAGACCGAGCATTTTATTCGTTAATTTGAGGTTATTAGTAGTGTCGGGTCCAAAAGGTATAATTTTTTTTGACACTTATTCATCTCCGACATTTTTCGAATTGGCCACCTATCGGTGTCAGCACCAGCAGGAGTATTCTACACCTTTTTCAACAGCTTCCAGATCGGCACCCTATCCATCTACAGTGGCTGTCTTGTCATGTAGGCCTGCCCGGGAACTAATTAGCGGACGACCTCGCGAAGTCGGCTACCAGCGATCCTGTGGATCCGGAAGTCCACATGGTCCTTACATCGATTGAGATCTACTCCAGGGCTAAGGAATTAATATGTAGAGCCTGGGTAGAGTCCCTCCTGTACACGGTACTTTCAAAGACTTCCTGGATCCGCTGTATCATTCAAGGATTCAAGATCATATCAAACGACATTCTCGAGATTTGCGACTGGTCAACTGAGGTGCATGAATTTTGAGGGTGGCAAATGAAGCTTTCCCAATTTGCACCAAATATAACATCAGTCCTTTTTTCTCCTCAGCACATTCTGCAATGTCTGGGGTTTTCCTGTGAGGAGGCTGTCGCTCTCCCCAACCCCCTGCTGTTCTTAGACTTTGTACAGATTTATTGACTCATGGATCTGGTCTAGTGAAACTAGAACAGATGGGGATTAGTCCCTCCACCGCCATCAAATTTTCAATCATTAATAAAATACATTTTAAAGCGCTCAATTGAGATGAAATATTACATACACGATTATTTTGGATGACAATACGGTAATTTATAATTATAATTAATACAAGTTTATTGAAACTAATTACTTAAGAATTACAAATACAGCCACGTTGGCATCATTTTTGGCGACTAAGTGACCATTTTGGCGACCTTTGACAAATCCTTAAAGGATTTTTTTTCTCACATTTTAAGTCACTCACTTGAGCTGAAATTTTCTATACACGATTATTTTGGGTGGCAGTACGATAATTTAATTATAATGAATTAAAATTAATTGACTGAAACTAATTATTTAAAAAATTACAGATACAGCAATGTTGACTTCATTTTTAGTGACTTGGATCAAAACTTAACGAGGTTTTTTTTTTTCACGTTTTAAAGCATTCAGTTGAATTGAAATTTTCTCCGTGGTAGCCTTGCCGTCAAGGTATCAGATCGAGGCTGGCTTGTCACAAGTTTGACCCCAGTACCACTAAAGATCCACCGTATAGGGGAGCAATGCATGTTAAATCTGTGGAGAGCTTAAACGCCTTTCCGTTGGTGTGGTGTGGTAATTAGGAGAGGTGAGGTGCCAGCTCAAGTGTCATCCTCGACACTTGACCATGGTTCTAAATTACTAGGTCCGTCGTCAAAAGATCTCGTGTAGCTGAACACTGAATTGAAATTTTGTATACACGATTGTTTTGGATTACAATAGAGAGATAAATAATAAAAATTGTTTGCCCCTTACTATTCTGTTCTATATGCATACATATTTATATGAATTGCAATTATTTAATAAAAAGTAACTAAAATAAAAATTTTCTTTGTTGACATACGTGAGAATTGACTTTAAAAAAAAAAATTATAATACTTGTTTTTTCATTCTAGCTTAAACCCAAATATCAAACTCGAACCAAGTTTAATAGATGTTCAATACAGTAAAACCTGTTTTGGTGCCGTAGAGTTAGGGACAACCTTAGAGAAACCGCACAAAATAAATTTGAAAATTCCATGCATACTTACATACAACAAGCATTTTTTAGTATGACATGCTACATAATTTTTTTATGCGGATGATAGTGACCGCAAAAAAATATCTATGTATTATGTATGAAGTAGAAAATGTAGCACCTAGAAAATGCGTCAATTATTCAAGGTATCCAACTACTCTAAAATCATGATTTTTTTCAAAAATTCACAACTTTGTTGACTTTATTTTATAGGCCATCTTATTAACTTAATAACAATACCAAGTTTTTATTTTCCCTCCACTGGAACAAAAACTACAAGCGTTTTAGTAAAAGCAGAAGCCATAACTTTACACAAGATGTCAGACTTTCAAATGCGTTTTACTCGAAATGTGTTTTTTTTTTTTTTTTTCGAAAAACTCAAACGGGGACAGCGATTGCTCAAAGTTTTGAAAATAATTGGCTGAAATTTTATGCTAATGCTCTGCATTACAGTAGAAGTGTTTTGATCTTCGGATTTATCAATCACTGTTTTATTTCAAAATTTGCAGTCCTTTATGTGAATATAGTCAATGTTTTTTTTAGCAATTTCGAAAAATCCCTAAGATAAACTGCTCTAGTTTTTGTAAAAATTAGAATGTCTCTTATCCTGAAGGTCACTTCAAACAGGAATAACAAAGTAACACATCAAAATTGAAAAACTGAGAATTTGTTCATAAATTTTTGTACAGAGCGGGTAATGTCCCTGTTTATGTAATTTTTTGTACATTTTTACAGAGTTTTTTTATACCTTTAATAATATTTTTTTTTTATCAATTTTAGAATTTTTTCCTTAAAATATACTAAATTAAATATAAAAAATCACAAATTCTCCATATCTCCATTTTTTTTTTTTTTTTTTTTCCAAAAAATTTTTTACGAAGTCAGATACCTTAAGAAATGCATGAGAAAGTGCTTTCAAACAAAATAAACTATAAATTAAATTATGTGTGGATGGTAGGGGAACATTTTAAAACTTTTTTATTTTCTTATCGTATACATGGAGTTTTCAAAATACACATACATTATTCACTTCTACTCGTTATAATCCTAAACGTTCATCTTAGGATGAATTATTTCAAGATCGCTTTCGTCACTTGAAGATACAATTCCTATTAATTTATTTCAAATTATTTATTTTATTTGCATTTTCGGGAGATTGTTTTTAATAAATGAACAGAACGTCTTGAAGTGCATATATGAGCACAGATTTAAAACATTGCATTGACACCAATGTCGTTGAAATTCAAATACCGCATTAAAAAAACTCGCATAAAAAGAAGACCGCATAAAAACAGGTTTTACTGTGCTTCAAAATAGTATAAATTCCTCTCGCAAAATTTCATTAAATTTTTCTTATTTCAGTTGTTAAATGACTCCATCCGAGCAACAGATGTACTTGATGTATGTCTTAAACTTGGTCTTATTCCATTTATGGTGGCAACCCTCGTATATGGTTATCCCTATGTTATACAATATATTTAAATTCTATGACTTTTCCCTCGTTTTCTGTGAATTGGTAAGTATATTTTTATTTTCATATTTTGCATTCTTTTCGTTTTATTTTACTTTTTCAAGCTCAATATTTAGATTTCTTGCGGTAAAATGAAAGGATT
Source organism: Trichonephila inaurata madagascariensis (assembly GCA_019973955.1). Classification (NCBI taxonomy): domain Eukaryota; kingdom Metazoa; phylum Arthropoda; class Arachnida; order Araneae; family Nephilidae; genus Trichonephila; species Trichonephila inaurata. The sequence continues at coordinate 121,074 of BMAV01022485.1, forward strand.
AATATCTCTATCACTTTTCGACCAATATGTTTTAAAAATGATTCAAAAGAGCTTATGCATTTATAATTTAATATTTATTATATAGTGTGACTTGCGAGTGCAGGAAGGAATACCAATAAAACTATTCGTTCTCGTTGGGGTCTAAAACCAGCCCATAATTCATTTATTTTTCTTTTACGGTGATGTTCCAATTCTACCGCAAGCTTGCCACCAGATTTGCCTTCAGGTCAGGCTTGAAGAAAAAAGTAGACCGACATTAGTTGATATTTTAACACGTTTTTTTTAATAAGCTTTACTTGTATGCAAAGGAATCTTTAAACTCGATTTTTATTTTTACCCACTTTAAAAGGTCAGATTAATTCAAAATTTTTCCACACTTATCACGGCTCGATGACAATATAATAATTTCATAATTTTGTTTCATTGGTCCTGATCAGGGTCATCAGAAATAACGATTTCCAGATTTGTGATTAATTCATTACACCATTTCCAGATTTGGCGACTAAAAGATTAACAAAACCCTAAAAACGAAAACATGCGTCAGCATTCACTTACTGTAATATAAACAATTGTCTAGTTTTTCTTAAAATGGAAATTTTAAAGAAAAAAGCCTCATGCATGAGAAAAAAAACTGTTTGTTTTAGCTGATAAACTCCGACATAAAGTCTGTTTTTCTATCTAAATTCTCTTGATCTGTGGAATGAAATCATTCATTGCTTCATTTTGCCCAAAACAGCTGAGAATTGATTTTGAGGTTACCAGATTAATGTAAGTTTCAGAGAGAATATTGAGCGCTTTTTGGTGAAAAATATCATTGATTTAACACCTTTTTTCGCATGAAATATTTTAAACTTGGCTCTTTCACGTTTCCTTCAGTTGACTGGTCCTACATTTTGCAAACCAAGCCGTATCGACTCACTGATAGGATGGCAATGGGTATTACAGATTCTAAGAAATGACACAGTTAAGATTAATTCATCAATGAATAAATGAGTTTTAAAAAAACTTAAACACGCTTTTATCGTAAATCGAATTCAAAAATGAAAAATGTATAGTTTTAAAAAAAATATAAAAAATAAGCTTTTATGGTTAATCGAACTAAAGAGTAAAAAATAATTCTTAATATAAGAATAAAATGATTAACGTGAGAAAAATGTCATTGTGGTAAAAGCGTGTGGAATGCTTTGTACTACATTTTTGCTCTAACTCGGCATTTCGGATTAGAACTATTAAGAAATTATAACAATTGATATAGAGCACCCCACGCCTTTACCCCAGTGACATTGATTTTCTCGTTAATCATTTTATTCTTATATTCCTGTTTATCAACTTATGATTGGCTTTAATCAATGGCTTTCAATTTGTATTTGAATCCATTGAATTTTTGTGTGGGGACTATTTACATTCTTATATCATCAAACCTAATTTGTGTCGAGCTTAAATGTATGATCACGATAATGTATAGTTTTTAAATTTTGTAAATGATATTTTGGTAAATCTAGTTAACTCGGGGTATGTAATAACAAGGGAATTTTACTGAGAATTATTTCTTTCTAAAATCATGTAAAATTGAGCTTTTTTCAACATTAGGAAACAGTTTTAAAATAATCGAAGGAAATAAAGTTTCTTAGTTAAAATTCTGGGAATATTATTACTGTTTCCCCTTGTCTTTTTTTAAGTCTGTAAAACAAACATTTTAAATTTGGAGTGACTTTTTCTGTAAACGAAAGGCTTTCAGTAAGCCATGGGGTTTTATATGCCTTTCAATATTTTATTACAAATGTGTTTGTGGTTCTATTGCTTTAAATATTAATGTTCGTTGCTTAAATGTCATTAATCATTCTTGAAAGATTTTTAAAGCCTTGCTATTTTTATGAGTATTTATGTATCATGTCATTAATGAAACTGTCCTGTCCTTTCTTTATCCTTGTAATCTCCTTATTAGGACTAAAAAGATTGACTAAAAAACTAAAATTTTGACTGTCGAAATGATTTAACATTACAATATATTTTCATGCCTTTCAGGAAGTCACTGAAGTTTGCAAAGAACAACCAACGAAATTTTTTTCAGAGAAAATGCAAGAAACTACGATGCTAAACATTTTAGCAGATTGTCATTTATAAATTATTTTAACCTTTCGTTTATATCACTTTGAAATGTATTTTAGTCATTGTTGGCTTTAAATAAACTTGACGTCTTGCTAGCATAACATCTCACAGCATAAATTTCTTAAGTTTGCTTTCAAAACGTTTTTTGCAAACATTGAAAGTTTGAAAAGCACTGTTTTGAAAGGATTATATTATTAATAGTCGTTTGAGACCATTGAAATCTCAAACTCTCTTTAGAAATGTTGTAATGCTTGACGAATACAGTAGTCTTTTATTTATGTCTCTTAAAGTAACTCGATGATTAAAATGTTTCATTTTATTGTACTTTGTTTATGTGTTCATTTTTAAATATCACCATGCCTTTCAGGGGCTTATGTTGTTTAGGTTACAAGTATCACAAAATATAGGTAAATTGGTGATATTTGCCTTCTGTGCAAAAAACGTCAATTTTGATGAAAAGGCATTTTTTTTTTATTTCAACTTTTAAATAATTAGATTTTTTTCTTTCTGAAAATACAATCTTTTTGTTTGTGCTCCAATTATTTACGAAGTTACAGTAGTTTTTGTATCAACAAATAACCGTAATTCTTTGCATTTTAGTAGATTTTTACACTTGTGTTATTGAGTTTATTTTTTTTAAAAAAAATATTAATTTAGGTTAGTCGAGGTGAAGATACATAGCGATACTCTTTAGAATATAGCTTATTAGTGTTAAGTAAATTTGGCAATAACTTTGCACCTCAATCTTTCGTTTTGAACTTTGATATATTTGATGGGAAAACATTCTTTATTAAAGACAAAATATTTACTCTTAAATCAAGATCTGGGAAGTCTAAGAAGTGCCAATTTAATTAAAATCACTTCACACACACCATATATGCTTCAACATTCTCATAACCGATAGCGACAAATCCCAAAAGAGTACAGAGTTGACGAATACCAAAATTTGAAATCTAGCCATACATATCTTGAAATTTATTCAAAAAGAATTTCAAAAAATTTTAGGGTGTATTTGATTTAAATATACCCCTTAGGGGTTTTATTAGCACTAATATACTTTTTAATTCGGGATATACTGATTTATTATCGGTAATTATATAAATCGGAGGTTCCCAAACTTTTTTGTTTCACAGACCCCTTACCATGTTTTTCTTCTTTGGTTTTGGTCCCTGCTTACCTAATATTAAATTTATGCACATTTTAACTTAAATGTCTTTTAGACAGCTGGTATAGAGCTACTTACTTTAAAAGATTCAAATTTTTAATTGTAGTTAACTATAATGTTTAAAACTTAAGAAGCGCATGTTAATTAATTTTTCAAATTTCAATTTAATAGTACATAAAATAACTGAGCAAAAAAGAAAATGTTTTTAATGGGAGGGAGAAATCTGGCGCTTCAATAACAAACACTCAACATTGAGCATCAATTTTGTCACGTTTAACCCTAAATTTCTTCAATTAATAATGCCCTGTCTCTTTTTCTTTTCTTTTTGAGATTCGCAACCGCGATGGACTCTTGCTCACTAGGAAAAACAATTAAATTGTCTCGATATTCCATAATTCGGGGTAAATAACAGAAGTGTCTTTTTATAGCAAAAAATTGCTGACATCGTTTTCTAAACTTTACTTTAGGATATTCGTTAGTGCCTATTCCGATGAGTTCCTCTTGTAACATGACATTTACCGTCTTCAATGTGGCCATATGATTTCTTAGTCAAAACATAACCATAGCCATAGCATTTTCAAACCTGGTTTCAAAATTTGAGTAGAGGGCGTTTAAATGTTGAACGTAGTTCTAAAAGTCATCTCCTGGCAGATAGTTTGTGACAAAATGAAAAACTGGGAAAATTCATGTCCAATATTATACTGATTCAGCTCAATTCTGGGAAGAAAAGCTGAAATGATTGTCTTTGTTTATATAAAATATATACTGTCACCTTGTAACTGTGCAAAGTAACCTCATTAAATTTAGTAAATAAATCTGTAAAATAGGTAACATCTGGTTTCCCCTTGATTGCATTTTCTTTCAAAATTAAAGACACGATCTGGTTTAATGAGAGTCACTTTCGCGTATAGACCCCCTTTACACTTCATAGACCCCTAAATTTTTTCACTGACATGGACACCTTGTAAGTCGTTGTAGGCCCCTGGGGATCCATACAGACCACTTTGGGAATCACTGATTCCCAATATACAAACATTTATCTGACTGAATGTCTTGATCAGCAATGTGTTTCACTTTCTGTAAGACACTCTTTAGAATTTATTAAATTGTTTCAGGGAGAAAAGAAAAGATAACGGAAAACAAATTGTACTAAAAATAAAAAAGAGAAGGCGAAGTGTATCAATATAGTCCTTATGTATTATTTTAAGTCCATCGTTATACGATTTTTATTATAATTTATAACCTTCGTGATAAATATCATTTCTAAAAAAAGCTCTTTTGTGAATGTTTACTAATAAAATAAAATATATTTTGTATTATATATTTCTTAGAATTTAAAATAACCAGGAGAAATATATTTTTCTAATTAAAAATTATTTTTAATGCGATTAGCTTTTACAATGTGCCTTTTATGTCTGATCTGTATTTTAGTAATCCAGTGTTTCTCAAACTGTGGGGCGAGCCCCCTGGGGAGCGTCATAACCTTACGAGGGGGCGCGAGCCTCTTGAAAAGTTGAAAAAAAAAATTCTTTTAAAAATTAACTTACTGAAAGTAAACAAATACATTCTGACATAATAAAAAATAAAATACTAATTTACAATATAATACTTATATAAATGTATCAGTAGTGCACAATCTATTTTATAATTAACTTAACAATACAAAGTTAAGGACAAGTTTAATAATTACCAGTGACTCTGTGGATCTGTCATATATAAAATTATATGCCAACATTAACACTTATCTTGATAATTTGTTCTACTTATAATTAATCTCTTAAATGCCGATTAAAAATTATGCGATTCGCTCTCCAATGCCCCTGTTTAGCACGCAGGTATGTGGTGTATTGAAGGGGTGGGTGGTAGATAAGGAATAAATAATCAAATCCTCTGATATAAGTGAATCCTTCGCAAACACTGCCAATGTCCTTTCATTGCTTGCTAAAGCCTTCGGAAAAATTTTATGAAAAAAGTTCACATAAAAGATAAAACTTCGGAAAGACGTATATATACGTCTGAGAGGAATAAACGAACGCAGTGGCTGAGCGAGACATTTATATACGTTGGGTGCTTAAGAGGTTTAAGTCGTATTGTATGTTTAATGTCATAATATTATTGAATTTAATACTCTGCTCTTGTATGGAGGAGGGCGCGATGCAAATTATGATTGAATATTGGGTCGAAAATATTGGAAATTAGAGAAGCACTGTAGTAATCTATGTATTTAGACATCAAGAAAAACGTTTTTGTCTCTATAAAATTGACGCAAAAGTAAAAAGAAAAATAGAAAAAATATATATTATTGATGTTTTTAGAAAAGTTTTATTCTTTTGATATAGATGTTTTAAGCTCTTTGTAGCAGTAAATTTTTAAATTGTTTGATTTTAAATCGTTAAATGCATTCTTTATAGCAAGATAAACATGATACCTTAAAAAGCTTTTTATACAAGAGGATTCACAAAGTACACACTTTCCAGATGCTGTAAAATTGTAACAGTCGAAAACGTACACTACTTCAGTGAACCGTAAAATAGATGTACTTTTAAAGTTTGTGTCTAACCCCTGATAGAAATTATGTAAGCAGTAGTGGGCGTATCATATAACTAATCAGTTGAAATGATGGTATTTGCAGAGGAGAGAGACTTTTGCTGTTCTTGAATTCAGCAAAATAAAATCCACGGGCTGTTGTGCAATGGCACTTTTAATCACGATTTGGAAAAGAGCCTCCAATGAGAAAATATATCTAACAATATAAAAAAATTTAAAACTAAGAGCTGTTTGTGCAAAAATAAGTTCTGGACAGTGTATCACAGCCTCTATCGAAAGATTTGATACGTTAACACGCGTTTGAGCGGAAATGGATTAAAGGCTCTTTGTGTATCCGTCGCAGAAAAATGATGAAATTAGGAATCTCATCAAATCCCTAAGGATCACTTGACGGTAGATGTTAAAATAACGTCTCTTCAAGGTCATTTCCCCGATAAAGGTAGTGGATTTGAACGAATCCTTGAGCTGTTTCAGTGAAATGATGAAATAATATTGTCAAGAGTTTAAAAGTGTCTAACAAATATGGTGCATTATTAAACGTAGAAATAATGCAACAATATTTAAGGAAATACAAATTATGTATTAAGAAACTAATTAACAAATAATTAGGAAATTAGGCTTGTAATCAATCCCTATGTTAATCCTGTAGCACCATTTTTTTAAAGATGGGGGTTGATATTTAGGGGATCGATAGTACTACCTGTATGGTTAGGAAGTACGAGAACTCAACCCCCCAGGTGTCTTCCCCCCCGTATTGCATTTAGCTAGTTAATTTCATTGTAACAGTTCAGGGATTTAATAAAATCACTTACTTTCATCTGGGAAATGACCTTGAAGAGACGTTATTTTAACATCTCCCGTCAATTGATAGGGATTTAGGGATTTGACGAAATTCCTAATTTCGTCAATTCCCTGTGGCATATCGTCTGACTAAGGATTCACACATAGACCATTTGTGTGTGACTGCCTGTAACAAAACTTAAAAATTGTATGGAGCTATTTTATTGCATGTGATATATATATAATATCTTGTATTGTGCTCTTGATTTACAGTGCATTGAAACTGTATACTTTTTACTCTGTATCATTGTTTGTTATAGTATGTATGTTGTGAACTATGGATTAAGAAAAAAAAATATTTTTTTTTGTGGTCAATACGAACTTTTTCAAAAACATGCATTTTGTACATTTTCTAGCACTTAATATAGTTAAAAACCGTTTTCTGAGTTAAATTCCATGGGTTTTTCTTATTTCATACATTAGAACTTATTTTAGTGTTTAACGAAATTTTAAAATAATAAACTATTTTAGGTTTAAACTATTCGTTTTCTTAAAATATTTTTTTTTACTTTTATAAGTTTCCAAGCTATAACTAAACCATTAAAATTAAATTCTAACAAATCAAAACTATTTACTACGAAAAAATACATTTTGCACTGTATAATAGTAAATGTTTTTAGTTATATGTGTAATTCAACTTAAAGTAACATTAGTGAGACTTCTATTGTTGCACATTAAATGACAACTTATATTAAGATTGTAAGATGTTACTTTTAGAAGAATATATGCTGAATTGTGTGTGGGGGGGGGACCATCTGCCAAATGGTTTCTAAGCGAGTCTTTAATGTTATTCATCTCTGAAAATATGGTTTAAGAGATAGATAAATGAAAATATGATCAAAATAGCGTGAGCCATCTTAAAATAGTTAAATGTGTCTAATCCCTTTTACAGACGATGTTCTACATGCAACTGTTGAAGAACATAAAACACACACTGCTTAGTCGCATTTACTAATAACATATGACTCGGTCCTCCAAGTTTGAAATTTTCTGTTACACTAACAATCTTGCACATTTTTTTTTTTTTTTTGCTGAACTATCCATATTAAATAATTGTTAGAAGTCGTAAATATAACACAAATAAATTTTAAAGTACAATAGTGTTAATGAAATTTATTATGCTATGCGTAAACAAACTTCACATCATTAGCAATTGCAGTCCACGATGAAACTAAGGCATACAGGTAACAAACGAGTTTGCAGCCCACCACAACACGACTAATCACTCGGGTTTGATCGTAGTACTTCATTGTTATTTTGAACTAAAATGCAAGCCGTTTTGCGGTGGCATTCACAAAATATTGTGTCGCGTGCCACTTTCCGGTCCTCCTAATATTTTGTTTCAAGATTATTTGAATCTTGTCTATTTCCTAGAGAAAAGCATAAAACTTTTCTCAACATAAACATAAGAAAACATAAATCAACAACTTATTTGATTTGTCGTGAAAATGCTACGTTTAAAATATAAACTTTTCTCGACACTATATCACAAAGCACAAATCTTTCAATGGCTTTTTGAGGATTTCTTTCAAGACTGAATGAATTGGATTTTTAAAAATCTTTACAATAGCAACAAAATACTGGCGGGGAAAGAATGCTTCGGATTTTGAAAAGAAATCGAAATTACTCCAGAACAGGGCAAAAAAACTATTTTTTTGTGAGTTAAGTTTGATGGTTTTAATATAGTTTTAAAATGGAATACAAAATAATTAATACCTTGATAAATTTTTCATTTTTTAAAATGTTCTTGATCTAATAGTGTACCTCCTTTGATCTCCATGTTACAGCCCCCATATGAGTGTGGCCTGGTGCAAAAAAAAAGGCTCATTACCACTAATTTAGGTGCTTCCTTCGTCTGACATCTACACGTCTCACATGAGCTTGGTACCTCAGTTTCTTAATAGCAAATTGACTATTAAATCATATGTATGTGATCTTTTTAAAAATCATGTTATAGCAATAGAATCATCAGCTTTGTGAGCCAAGATGTTAAAATTTGGTTTTATATTGGGGTTTCAGGAATTTTAAATCCAAAACTATTGTTCTATATAGTATATAACTAGTGTCGAAATCGGATCGAACTAAAGGCGGAAAAAACTAAAGCTTATTAAAAATTTAAGAAAATTATCGACAGTAACATAAAAGCCCATAAGACGATGTAAATTTTTTTATTCAAAACAAAGGATGACTAAAATCAACAAATTAAAAGTTATACATATTTGTATAACACAATTTTGTAAAATTATTATTTTGTATTCTATTTCATTTCCTCTGAAGGAGTTTCGTTATTTGCAGTTCAAGTCATTCTCTCAAAATTAAAACATTTCTGTAGTTCAACATTTTACATCTGTCGCAGCCTTTTTCACAACGGGCAAGAGAATTACAAGTATCTAGAAGAAAAAAAGACTAATATAGTACATAAATGTTATTGTTATACATAAAAAAAAATGTCAAATTATTGACATTTTATCTAATGGATGACCAAAGAAACCATTACTTAAGGTAAACCATTACTTATCCGACTACGTTCGGATACCTTGATTTTAAAAAAGGGCATAAATGGATAATTTTCATGATATTTAATGTCACTTTGATTAGAATACATGTCTAAAATTGTTTTAAGGAGATATTTTGACAAAAAAAAAATTTAAATACAATACTTCGGCAAAAAAATTAAAATAACCTTTTTACAAAATGCTCTCCTTTTGTGAAAAATACTTCTATTATAATAATATTTTGCCTGTATATAGCTTAGATCTCTCTACAGAGGTTCAACTATGATTTTTGAAAAATTCATATTATTTTCAGTGTTACAACCCATCGAAATAATGATCGCCATTTTTATCTTACAATTTCTCCCCTCTGTTGTCGCAAAACATGGATAAACCCACTTCTAAGTTATATATTTCAAAAATTCTAGTTGAGCCTCTATAAAGAGGTCTGAGCTATATACAGGCACAATATTATTATAATAGAACCGTTTTTCGCAAAAGGAGAATATTTTGAAAATGGGTCATTCTATGTTCATTTTTTGTTAAAATATTGTACTTAAATAATTCTTTATTGTAATAATATTTTTAAAACAATTTTATATACATTTTCTAATCTAAGTGATACTAAATATCATAAATATTATCAATTTATACGCTTTTACAAAATCACGGTTCCGAACGTAGTCGGATACCTTAATAATATTGTATGGTATACTCGAAAAAATATACCAGGATCTTAATACTACGGTTAGTATAAAAATTTTACAATTAGAGCAAAAATTCGATTCAAGGTTCAACATATAGTACGAGGTCTGTTAACTTGATCATAATTTACGAAACAAATGCGAAATCCTGGTCACGCATGTCAAATGATATATAGCATCCTCTAGCTCTTGAATGAAATTGATTCAAACGTCAAAATTTGGTAAAGAGAGCCTCCACTGAAATGGCTAACTTTTGGAGGAATTGCCGTGTTTGCAAGAGCTTGTGCACCAAAATGCATCCTATTTGGGGAAGAAATTATTATGAAATGGAATGTTCCTAAGTATAATAATGTGACTATGCACTTTAGGGAAGAATAAAGGTTCAACACAAAAATCGATTATTAGCGAGTCATCATTACAAACTGATTATGTCCATTTGTACTACATTTTGGGTATACACCTACTTCGACACACGTTTTTGGTATGGATTCTGACTACAATTTTGTATAAGTATTTCCTTTGAATCGAATTTCATCTAGATACTTCTAATTTCTTTATGGATGTGGTAAAAGAAAGCTATCCACACGAAGCTTAAGTTGTGCAAATTCAAATAATTGTGAAATACAAGGTGAGCTAAAATTTTGACCACAGTATGTTTTTCAAAACTTGGCTACAAAATCTGAATTCTTAGAAATAGTTGTCAAAAGCATTTGTCAATATATTTTTTATTCAGTGCTGATGCTGTACATTTGTGTTGGAGGTTTCCCTTTTTATTTTTTATGCCAAGTCTTGGATGAAATCACTATATTTTAAATGCTTGAAATTATATAGATC
>BMAV01022485.1:132479-149072 GCA_019973955.1 Trichonephila inaurata madagascariensis
ACTCCATAGCTGTCTCTAACGCAGAAAACGCGTCAACATTTGATGGACCCTTGTTACTTTCGTTGTTGTTGCTGTCTTCGTCTTCATCCCTTTCATCGTCGACAGGGTCAGACATTAAAGTTTTGACGCAAAATTTTAAATTTTTTCTCTGCTTTTTTTAATGTCAGAAATTGTTGGCTTTCCAACAATATAAAATTGTGCTAGAGACACTCCACTTTCTTCCTTCGCGAGACGGTTTACTATTTCAAGTTTGGTCTCTACGTTCAAATCGATGAGATTTCGTTTTGAATTCGAAGCCCTAGTAGTTCACAACTTAACAAAAGAGCCAGTATACAACCCCTCATTTGGAAACAAACTAACCTAATACTCCCCGCGCAGATGTTTACCAAATCCCACAACTGAAATTCCCCAAATATCCCAGACCTTGAGTTACCTCGTCACTTTTGGCCTCACGCGAAACAGCTGTTGAGCATTGCACTGTTCGAAAACGTATTCTTATACAGTACATATAGTTGACGAAAAATAAAACTGGGCCTGATTATGACGCTCCGGATAATAAACGTTCGGATAAACGACCGACGTTCTACTGTAATATAAAGGAAATCTAATTATTTCTAGTACACAATTCATTAAAAAATAGAATTATTCAGAAAATTTTTAATATTATAGTACAATATATAAAGCTGTGATTACATTTATTTTTCTCAATCACTTATAGAATTTAAATAAGTTTAATGTATTTGTTTTAGGGTAGAGTTTCTGTACACGCACAAGGATTTTTTTAATCACAGTTACAATGAAAATTCCCAAAATCAAAGATATCAAACATCCAAGAAGCATTCAAAGTTTCACTAGAAGTTTTCACATATGCAAAAAAATTAGATATGCCTGTAATAATTTTTTTATCAATGAAATTGTTAAAATTTTTATACGAATTTAAAAATCCGTTCTGGATCGTACAAAAACTGTCTGTAGATGGTTCGCATTTTTTCAGGTGCGTTATTTCGTCAGGTAGACTTAGAATTAAAATAAAATCAGGGAAAAAAATTATTTGAATAGTTATACAAATATTTGTGAAGCAGCTATAAGATCATTTGAAATGGCTTACATCAAGTAAAGTTTTCTGAAGTTTAGGTTCTCCAGAATTTGTCATAATATTCAGTTAGTCACAAAAGTCTGTATACATCCATTGAAAAGAAATTATTAATGAAAGCATAATTTCTAGAAAGAAAAGTTTTTTCAAACTTAAATCGTATGTGTGTAACATTTTTTTATAGCAAATCAAAAATTCAAGCATATTGTAAACCAGAGAAGAATGTGAGAATCTTGATATCTCAAACGCGCGCGCGCATCACAAAGATCTACATTCAGCTACAGTATCACGCAACTTTTTGTGCTTAATTTAAAAAAAGAATATTCTAATTTTGGATCGTATGTAATCAGGATTATTCTGTTTGTTTTTCAGTGGTTTCTGTAAAGAATTTTACTTGAAATATCTACTGAAAAAGAAAATTTCAGCTACGTTTAGAAGACAATTACAAATTCTAAAGGGAAATCTTGAAAGTAATCAGAAAAAGCAATGCAAGTGTTCAGAGTTATTACGCTATAATTTAAGAGGCCACAATCCTAACAAGCCCTGAACTACTTGGTCAGCCCAGGGTTTTAAGTAATCAAGATGGTCCCCATTCTAAAGGTAATCAATAAAAATGCATTACTATCGGCTCCAAAATGCTGACGAAACATTTAGTAACACATACCAACAAAATTTGAGTGCTGGTTCAGTCTGTAGAATTATCCGATCTGGATGTTATAATGGCAGGGTTTCACTTAAAAAACCATCAGCTCAATCAATCATCAAAAGAGTTTAGATTTTTCAAAAAGGTATATTCAGAAAGATAATGCAATTTGGTGAAGTATTAATTACAGATTAGAGTAAATACAACATTTTTACAGTGGGGAAAGTTTGGAAAAGAAAAAAGCTGAAATTGAGAATACAAATATGATGGCAACATTCAAGCACGGCTGTGGATGTGCAATGGTTTCATGCTCGATATCCCCTTCAAAATATGAAAATTTGGGGTAAACTTATGATGCCACTGATTGGCTGGAGTATCTGTGGACCTTGCAAGATACCAAGCAAAAATCTGTGGGCAAATAAAGGATAAGCCATGAGTAGGTGTTCCAACAGGACAACGATGCAACGCATACAACAAACGTTGTGAAGGAAGAAGGAATGGCTCCTGCACAAAGGTACCTTGAACGCTATATTTACCAACTAAATCATCCAACTTGAAGCCTATTGGACATTTATTAGATAAACTTAATAAAAATATCGTGGCATTTCTAACAAAGTTGCACTGTTCAGGGCATGCGTTGTCAGTAACTCCTGACAACGCAGAAAATCTTGTTTTGATGTATTGATGCCCAGGAGATTGAAGACATTATTGCTTCAAAAGGTGGTCCAACAAAGTATTACTTTTATTATTTGTACATCATTAGACTTAATCTATTACTTTTGGGCTGTATTCAGCATATTCCAAATAATTGCGATTTGTTTGTCCTGTACTTTTTCAACAGAATGTTTATGTGTATACTTAACAATTAATATTACTTCTCTGCAGCGTAATCTCATTTTAATCTTTAATTGACGTAATGTTCATGAGTGTATGCAGACTTTTGTGACTAACTTTAGACCACTAGTACTGGATAAATATTTCGAAGAAAGTAAACTATACAAAGATGACAGTTATGAATATATCCCATCTACATTAGAACATTTAGTATCTGCTGTGTGAGCTATCAATTGGAAATTTCTAAAAAAAAAATCTTTTTTATTACACAAGCTCAACCACAACTCAAAATATGTCGATCTGAAACCTTGCTCACAATTATTGACTAGTATTGGAACGTTTATTTTAGAGAATCAATTCCGAGTTTACCAATATACGAAAGTGGAATTAAAGTGTTGTTATATACATAAGAAACCAATTCATTTTATCAACAAAACATTTCTACTAATACGATTAATCTAAGGAATAAAGTAATAAAATTTTCACAATCATAAAGAAAAAAAAAAAAGAAAAAGATCACGTACCTTCCATCCAAAAAGTATGAAAAGTCCAATAACTTGCAATGTTAAAAATGTGTGCCAGGGAACGGCTAAATGTATATCAGGGGAATATCCATTTTATCGTATGGACAAATAAAAGAGATACGCTGTAAACGTTGGTAGCGATTTCCTACCTGAAAGAAAAATACAAAAGCAAAACATTTATGGAAATTAGAAAAATTAGCTATCTAAGGCTGTGGTAAGATGCAGCACTGTTGAAATCACTGTTAAGGCCAGATCACTCCTGCGGAATGTTGAAATAAGACGACATTGTATGTTTGTAGATGTGAGCCTTGATAGATCACTGTACGTCTGAGTGCAAGAGAATCTGGAAGTCGATCGGTGAGAGAGTTATATGAATCCATTGGAATCTGCCGGGGTGTCGAAAGTGTGGAAGCCTGTAGAAGTGTTTCTTCCAGCATTTGTGAAACTTCTAGTGTATCGAAAATCTCTGGGTTTCCTTGCGGTCTTTTGCTTGGGCATATGAGCCGCTTGCTGCATCCAATGCCATATCTGACGGTGAATTTGATGCAGAAAACGAAGTTTTCGTTTTAATGCTTGGTAAGATGCTTCCTGATTGGTCGAGCCAATCGTTTCATAAAAGTTGTGCATAAAGATAAAAAGTTTAAGGAGAGCTGAAAGGCTGCTCTACATGCGCAATGATGACATACGTAATGCATTAAAAATTACTAGTTTTAAATCTCATATTCAGAAAATAGCACAATTAACTTTTTCAACACTCTACCTGAAACCAATAATTCTAATATGCATAACTTAATTCCTTACATTCCAAATGATAACACTAAAAGACCAAGAAGAATTCTTCTTGATTCTTATAATTCTCCTTAAACAATTTTTCATGCAATAAATTTTTTATTGCACCATAGTTAGCTAAAATTTTACTTTTTTAAAAATTTTGTCATTATTATAATTTCTTTCTTCCCCACTGGACAAGCACCTCCCCGTTTTCTAAATCTCAGCCCCCAGGGCAGCCAATTGGAGTCACTGTTCACTTTATCCAGTATCCAATCAGAAAATAATCTCTAAGCTCTCAACCAAGCCAAAAAACTCTAAACTTTTTTCACCCACATGAAACACCAAAGCCACGCCTCCAGGATTCCATCGTTCGACCAATCGTCGTCATGCTACTCAGCAGAATGGAAAACACCGCTTTCGTCAAGCCCAACATCAAAGACTTGTCACGATATGGGATTGAGGACTGTTTTACAGTCCAGATGCCCAAAGAATAACGCCCATTTAACGAAATGCTGCTCTCTCATTGGTGCATGACAAGTGTTGACAGAGACTCTCATAGGCTGCCCGAGAGGTCTAAGAAATTGAGATAAGTAGAAAGGGGCGGAACATGTCCAGCAGGGAAGCCAAAAATAAAAAGAAAATATTTAAGGGGAAATTTAAAAATAGTTAATAGTTATGTAAAAAATAGCACTGGAAATTTTTAAAAAAAATTAAGAAGGATTATACGAATTGCAAGAAGCATTCTTCTTGTGTTTTTTTAGAGTTTATATCAGGGGTATAATTAGGAAGATTAATCATGTTTTTGTTATTAGTGTGCTGAAGAAAATCAAAGAACTTTTTAACGATGTGTTGTATATGAGATTTAAAAATTTTAAATTGTAATGCTTTGCGGATGTGGTCGTTTCTCATGTAGTGAGGTGCTTTGACGATCCTCAGAATAAGAGAAATTTGCTAAGTATATGAAATATTGATGTTAGTTTTAGCGGCATATCCAGAAACTGGACAAGCGAAAGCAATAATGGAATGCATCACAACTATAAAGAGAAGCACTCTCTGGGTTTCTCTTTTTGATGTCTGACATCGAATACTTCACGTCTTTCTAAGTCTCACGTGATGCAAAATTACTTTCGTTTGGGCGTAGCCGATATCACTATTCCTCTATTGGTCCTAGTCACCCCTCACGTGATGAGTGAGTGAGTGAATATTAATGTCACTTTGTTCAGGTACACGATGGCTTTTGGCGACGACCACGTAATTTTGAACCTTGGTCAAGTGACGTGGACGACACCTGAGCTGTCACCCCCCCTCCTAACTACCACACCAACGAAAGGACGCTTTAGCTCTCGACAGATTTAACGTGCATCGCTTCCCTATAGGGCGGGTCTTTAGTGGTACTGGGGTCGAACTCATGACATGCCTGACATGATCCGATACCTTGACTACTGGGCTACCGCAGCCCTCTCACGCGGTGGACTTAGAAGCTGGAAACTGAGCCAGTCACCTCTCTCTGTCGACTGGATAAAGGGAGGTTTGAATAGGTTTGTTGCTTTACTTTTTGAAACGTCTCCGTAGCATAGTCTTAATACAGTGATAGTGTTGAATAGATATATCATTATCTTGAGTTGTAGAGCGAGTGTTTATTGATGTCACACTGTCAATCAACACGAGAAGTGTTTGCAGTGATTCAGATTTAATTTAAAATAATTTGAAAATTAAAAATCTCAGTATGAAAATGTATGATCAAAGAATAAATATTTAAATAAATACATACCGCTATTCTGTGAAGAACTAACCATTGAACTGCGAATAATAAAATAACATAGAACAGCGAGATATTGTAATAAAATATATCTGTTATCACAAATATATCTAAAACAACTATAGCCGAAGTTACAGCTTTATTCTTTGCTACTAGTTTGCAAATATCGTAAGTCCAGGTGCCAATAAAATTCTTAATCTGAAAAAGAAAAGAAACAGGTCGAAGAAAAACTCGTTCAAAGCACATCCTTAAAAAATTAGTTAAGATTAGTGATCTTTTATTTATACATTCATATTAAATATTTTTTTAAGTAGAGAAATAGAATCTAAATCGCGCGCATAAAGAGAGGATATCAAGTTGATTCTTCACAATATTGTTTTTAAAAGATTTGTTTGCGATAAAAAAAATTAAACTAAGAATAAATTCCGATCAAAATTATAAAATATCGTATAGCGTTTGTAAAAAATTATTCATTGAACCTATATTACATATTAGTTTTTCTCTTTAGTTTTGATCATTAGGCAAGAAAATGGGTGCTTCTCTTGCCTTTTCTTTTAGTCATGGTTAGTTGAATCGCAGTTTCCTAAACATAACGTTGTCAGTACTCATATATATATATTAAATGTGCATCATTAAGGAAAAAACCATTGCTGTGTGTAGACTAGTGTTTCTCAAACTGTGGGGGTGCGTGGCAGCTCTACAAGGGGGGCACGAGCATATTGAAAAGTATAGAGCAAAAGATTATTTTAAAAAAAGTATTAACTTACTGAAAGTAAACAAACAAAATACATTCTGACGTAAAAAAATAAATAAAATACACATTTACACTGATGTGTGTTATAATTATAAATATGTCAGTGCTACACAATGTATTTTATAATTAATGTAACAATTCTAAGTTAAAAACAAGTTTATTAATTACCAATGACCCTATGGGTTTGTTCTATATATAATTTATAACAAAAATTAGCACTTATCTTGATAATTTTTGTACGGTTTATAGTTTATATCTTGATAATTTTTGTATGGTAGGGCTTCTCAAAGCTTCAATAATCACGACCCAATATTCGATCATGAATTTCATCGCGCCCTCCACCCTCATACAATAATAATGTATTGAATTCAATAATACAATATACGTCAATGCTAAAACTATGATAACGACCTTAACCTCTTAAGTACCACCGGCGTATATAAACGTCTCAGTCAGTCAAAGCGTTAATTTCCCCGGACGTATTTGTACGTCTTTCCAAAGTACAATCTTTTCTCTGCACTGCTATCCATAAAATTATTCAGAAGGCTATGGAATGCAATAAGAGGAACCTTGACAATGTTTGCGAAAAATTTACTTATTTCAGAATATTTTTGTTTCTTTATTCCTCCCCCCAACAATACATTACATACGCATGCCTACGTGGTAAATGGTTGGTATTAGGAAGCGAATCGCATAATTTTTATAATCAGCAGTTAAGGGAATTATTATAAACTGTACAAATTATAAAGATAAGTGTTAATATTTTTATGTATGACAATCCTATGGGGTCATTGGTAATTATTATAAACTTCTTTAATTAGTATTGTTAAATTAATTATAAAATACATTGTGTAGCACTGATACATTTATAAGTATAATATATCAGTGTAAATGTGTATTTTATTTTTTATTATGTCAGAATGTATTTTGTTTGTTTACTTTCAGTAAATTAATAAATTTTAAAATAATTTTTTGTTTCTGAATTTTCAATATGCTCACGCCCCCTTCGTAGAGTCGTCATGCCCCCAAGGCGAGGGCACCCCACAGTTTGAGAAACGCTGTTGTACGGTTTATAATTTATATCTTGATAATTTTTGTACGGCCGATCATAAGTTTCGCGATTCGCTTCCAATTGCCAACCGTTTTCCATGCAGGCACGCGTATGGGATGTAGTGGGGGAGGGAGGAGGAATAAAGGACCAAACATAATCTGGAATAAGTATATAATTTGCAAACATTGTCATGGTCCTTTTATTGCGTTCCTAAGTCTTCGAATAATTTTACGGATAGTGGTGCACAGAAAAGATCGTACTTCGGGAAGACGTATATATACGTCTGGAGAAATAAAGGCTTTGGCTTAGGAAGATATTTAGTTTATAATTTTAGCGTCAAAGTATAGTATTATTGAATTCAGTACATTATTATTGCATGGGGTGGGCGGGATGTAAATTATGATTGAATTGATTGAATATTAACGTCGCACTGTTCAGCTACACGAGGGCTTTTGGCGAGGGACCACGTCATTTTGAACCATGTTCAAGTGACTTGGACGACACCTGAGCTGCCCCCCTCCCTCTCCTAACTACCACACCAACGGGAGGACGTTTCAGCTCCCGACAGATTTAACGTGCATCGCTGCCCTACATGGCGGGTCTTTAGTGGTACTGGGCAAATTCTGATTGAAAATTGGGTCGCGAGTATTGCAACTTTGAGAAGCACTGGTGTAGAGAGTTGCTGTTCAATTTATATTTCATTTGAGCTACCAAATTGCTTAAACAGGATGTTTCAAATTTGACCAACAAATTCAGATGGGTGATAGTAAACAGCTTGGAGACAACAAATCACCATAGAACTTAAGGTCGCAAGCCACGTTTAGTCGGAGTAATTCGCAAAAACAGTTATGAAGGGGGGGGGGGTGATGTCAAGTGGAATGTAAAGGGGCAATAAGGAATACAATTATTAGACGCAAAACATGTTTACAATACGAACAATGCATCACAGATCGACGTCAGAAACACAAATATAAGTCATTGTCACAGGATTGTTAGAAATTGCGGCAGCGTAGATCATAACAAAGCCGATACCGATGGATAAAGGATTGCCATTTACTGCACACAAAAACTGACCTATTTAATGATACAAAAGCTACAGTAGTGTGTTAAATGTTTATTTTATAGTGAGTTTTTGTAATCAGGGCAAGAATTTTGATTTACCCTATACAGTAATACTCCGAACTTATGCGACAGATGGAATTACGTGATAACCGCGTAAATCGAATTCACGTAAGTCGGGGTATGATTTCGCATAAAAACACATGTAAATTACTTTTAGTTGGGGTCAGGGACGAAAGAAAATAATAATTTTAAAAATGGGTTTTAGTAAAATCTTAGATAATACAAATACAGAATCGTACGCTGAAGTTATTTTGATGTAGAACGTTTTATAAAATCTAACAAAGAAGTCTACCAGTTCAAAGATTTCTTTTTCCTCACGCAAAATCTTCTCGTAGCACGCTAATAATTTTTTTTATTTGTTTTGTTGAAAAAAATATATTATCATCATTTGAGTCTATATTTTCTAAAATTTGTAACCTTTTTTTTTTATTATTAAACTGGGGCCTTCTGTCAAACTTCCAACCGACATTCCATCTTCTAATTAAATTGGGTCTAAAGCAGTGCTTCTCAAACTTCCAATACTCGCAACCCAATATTCAATCATCATTTTCATCGCGCCTCACTCCATACAATAACATTGTATTGAATTCAATAATACTACACTTTTAAACTAAAGCTACCTACCTCTTTAAAGGACTTTTAACCTCTTTTGTGCCACTGACGTATATAAACATCTCGCTCAGCCAAAGCATTAATCTTCTGGACGTATATATACCTCTTTCCGAAGTACGATCCTTTCTGCGCACTGCTGTTTATAAAATTATTCCTAAGCCTTTGGAATACAACAAAAGGACCTTGACAGTCTTTGCAAAGGATTTACTTATTTCAGAGGATTTTGCTTATTTGTTCCTTTTCTCTCCCCCCCCCCCACAAGGTTACGCGCGTCTACGTGGAAAACCGTGGCATTGGAGACCGAACCGCGTAACTTTTAATCGGCAGTTAAGGAATTAATTATAAACCGTACAAACCATCAAGATAAGTGTTAATGCAAGCCCCTGGGGTCACTGGTAATTGTCAAACCTGTTCTTAACTTAGTATCGTTAAGTTAGTAATAAAATACATTGTACAATACAGATACTTTTATAAGTGTATTATGTCAGTATAAATGTGTATTTTATACTTTATTATGTCAAAAAGTATTTTGTTTCCTTACTTTTAATAAATTAATGTTTTGAATAATCTTTAGTTTTCAACTTTTCAATATGCTCGCACCCCATTTGTAGAGTTATCACGCCCCTCAAGTGGGGCGCACCTCACAGTTTGAGTTGTTTGGTTGGTTGAGTTTAGTGTTTTATGGCGCAAGAGCCAGTTTTGGATATACTGCGCCAACCATTCATATGTCTGTGGTCTGGAAGGGAAAAGAAGAAAAGGAGAAATTGGATGACAAGATGGAAGGTCGAAAATAGAGAAGGATCACTGGGGTACCCCGGGGTCGTGACACCCGTGTTCACCAAAGATAGTAAAACCTTTGGGAAAAGGAAAAGATCACGAGAGAGAGGGTACCTCGGGATTGTGACACCCGTACCCACCTAAAGAAGGTGAGCCCCCTGAGGGACCCACAGTTTGAGAAACGCTGGTCTAAAGACACAAGACTTCTTCAATGTCTAGGTTTTGATCATGCATTTCTATGCATCAACTGTCAGCTCCTGATTGTAAGACTAAAAATAATTAACTTCTAGATTTATTTGCCAGGGAAAATTGGAAAATTCTTCAATCACACTACTAAATTCTCCCATTTTTTTTTTTTTTTTCAAACTAAAAAATAATTGACGTGATGTGAAAATCGCGTTAACTCCAGATTCGCGTCAATCGGGTTAGTGTAAGTCGAGATATTTCTGTATAACAAATCTTATGGTGAAGCAAAACAGAAGGCACACGAGCTTATGTTACTCTTATTTTCAAACCATCCCAAGCTAAGACTCAAAAGGTCAGTTTGATTCAAAGTGCAGCAGCCGGAATATTCCTTTCGAAATTTTGAATGGAAACCCTATGCCTCCAAACATGAAAAACTTGAGCTTTAATCACTGAAAAACGGTGTATCTAATTTCAGAGATAAGTTACGCAAAGAAAACTAAATGACAGTTACATATTACTTTCACAAAACTAGTAATATAAACTATGTCAGTCGTGTGAAGGTAAATATTCGGGGGGGGGTAATTCAATATCATGCAGTGTCTACACACACAATCCCAAATATTGTATTTAAAATATGTTAAGTTAAACTCAAGGTTTTCCCAAACTTTTATTCAATATATTTTGATCAATATTTTGTCCAATTTAAAAACTGGGAAACATTAACTATATTTTTTATAAAAATGAAAAATAAGGTAACAAAAAAATGCAAAAACATTACGATTAAGAGAAATTCTTATAAATACAAATTAACACTTTTATTAAAATATGTAATTTAAGTCCCGTTTGTGCGTGTTTCAAATAAAACAGATTAACGCATTATTTTAGAGCATGTTGAGTTTTGTGCCTTTCAAACTGCCATTATAGAAATCAGCTAGTCTCAAGAATGATAAGAAATAAAAACTTACATTTTGCAACATGTTTCCGATTTTGATTTGCTCTTCTGAATTGATATATGTAAAAAAATTAACGCAGGTAAAATTTTAAAAAACAAGAACAGTTAGCCCCTTTAAAAAAGTACGAATTCTAAGCAAAAATCTCATTCGTGGCTTCTGGGTATTTAAAAACGGTTACAAGATCTCAGAACAATACCAAGCAATTAATTTCGTCCAATAATAACTTTCAGAAAAACTATAACATCTTTCTAGATTATTTTTAGGAAGATTGTTGTGGTTGTGAAATAAAAAACATCGTTTTACAAACTTCACACTATACTTCATTTATTAGCCACAGTTTGAAACTATGGTGTGTCCACAGTAGCCTAGTGGTCTTGGAAACGGACTTGTCAATAGTTCGAGCCCAATACCGCTGAAGACCCACCGGGCAGAGGGCGCCGATGCATGTTAAATATGTCGAGGCTCGAATGCCCTTCAATTGGTACCGTGGGAAAGTTACGCGAAGGGGTGCCAGCTTAAGTGTCATACTCGTCACTTAACCATGGATCAAAATTACGAGGTTGGTTGCAAAAAGCCCTCGTGTAGTTGAATAGTGGGACGTCAGTATTCCATAACTCAATCACTCATCGAATCTACGGAAAGCTGTTAGCCACTGCCCTCATAATTCTGAATAGGGCTGCGGTAGCCCAGTGGTCAAGGTATGGGATCATAGTAGGCATGTCATGAGTTCGAGCCCAGTACCACTAAAGACCCTCCGTGTAGGGAAGTGATATACGTTAAATCTGTCGATAGCTGAATTGATTGATTGATTATTAACGTCGCACTGTTTTAGCTACACGAGGGCTTTTTGGCAACGGACCACGTAATTTTGAACCATGGTTAAGTGACGTGGACGACACCTGAGCTGGCACAACCCTCTCCTAACTACCACACCACACCAACGGGAAGACGTTTCAGCTCTCGACAGATTTAACGTGCATCGCTGCCCTACACGGCGGGTCTTTAGTGGTACTGGGCTCGAACTCGTGATAAGGCAAACCACGGTCCGATACCTATACCACTCGGCTACCGCGGCCAGTCGATAGTTGAAACGTCTACCCGTTGGTGTGATAGTTAGGAGAGGAGGGTGACAGCTCAGGTGTCATCCACGTCACTTGACCATGGTTCAAAATTACGTGGTCCGTCACCAAAAGCCCTATTGTAGATGAACAGTTCGACCTTAATATTCAATCAATAGTTAAAAGAGGAGGTGGCATCTCTTGTGTCGTACTCGTCACTTGACCAAAGCTCCAAATTACGATGCGCGCCGCGCGCAGTAGGCCTTGTGTTGCTTTAAGCCGCATTCAAACCAAGTTGTAGTGCAACGATAATAAACTCCTCCCCCCTCCTTAACATGTTGGTCATATGATTATCGTTGCTCTGAAGTATCAGGTTCAGTTAGTTAATCTGCGCATTCAACTATCTGCGCCAGATGAAAGTATAAACACAAATTTATGAATATTAGAAAACGCAGTTTCTCTTAAGTCTTTTATTAGCGCGATAAAAGGAAATTTTACACTTATTACAGTGGCCTTTAGTCCTCCAGTTACATTCAGATCGACAAATATGTGTAAAATTTGTGAATATGTAAGTTGATTTTATGATCACTTTGACAGCTGTTTCACTTTACTTTAAAAATGTAGTTTGTTCTCAAAGTAGTTCCTTACAAAATAATGGTAAAATTAGTCAACTTTCAAAAATCATATTCAAATCTTTGTATGGGATTCTACTTACACTTTTAAACACTTCAACCATAGCTTTTAACTCTAGAGTTATTGTAATTTTTTTTAAAAAAAAATCGTTAACTGTAATTACGTGATAAAATTCTTAAAATCATAAATTTTTTAACACATTTTAAGTAGGTAATTTTTTAAAAACAAATGTCTACGTTGAAATGCTTACTTGTAAATATTTAATGAATCTTAAGCTTTATGTTTAAAGCTTATCTAAAATTTAAAAAAAAAAAATATCTAGTGAATAGATTAAGCTATCAAAATTATATGCTAGTTTGGGTCTTTTTTTTTTATCCTTTTATTCGTATAATCCAGTGCCTCTTAAACATTCAATGTTTGCGACCCAATTTTCATGGCGCCCTCCTCCATAAAATAATAATGTATTGAATTCAATAATATTTTGACAAAGGCTTTAATTATAAACTGTACAAATTATTAAGATAAGTAGCTTTTAATTTGACATAATTTTGTACATGACAAGCTCATAGGGGGTGGGTCAGTGATAATTATTAAACTTGTTCTTAACTTAGTATTGATGAATTAATGATCAAATACATATTGTGATGTACTGATACATTTATTAGTAAATTATATTATAAATGTGTATTTTTTTATTACCTCAGAATGCATTTTGTTTTGATTCCTTTCGGTAAATTAATATTTGGAACTAGTTTGATTTCCGGGGTAATGGTGCCAAGCAGCGCTTCTTGTTGCTGGAATGGAATCCAATATGGCGACTAGCGGTAATTTAATGATACACAATAATTTTAAAGATTTGTTTTGAAATACACTGAAATGTATTTCAAATGAAGGAAATATGAAGAGATTGAGAATAACCTAGATCAATCAATAAATAATGAATATCAATGTAAGAAAAGAAAAAGTAGCATGTATTAATAATAGTATTATAAGCAGCATATAATAATCTTGCATAATTTTATCGTAATTACATATAATATTCATATAGTATTTGATAACAATTATTATATATAATAATCAAATATTATGTAATAGTAATTATAAAAAAGAATAATCATAGTATTGTAAAAAAAAATAAAAATGCATAAGAATACTCGTATTGCATAATTATAAATAACATCATAATAATTATAAATAAATAACGTAAGAATAGCTAGCTATAAATGAACAACAAAAATAGTTACAAATAGATAACATAATTATAAATAAAGAACAATATTATAAATAAAATATGTAAAATAATATTTATAAAAATTAAAAGATACAATTATAAATAACGAATATTGCACATATTAATTGCACATATTAATAACTGCATTTTTATATTACATTATTAATAAAATATTTACATAATATATATAAAAATTAATAATGAATATCAATTACAAAGTACTGCAAGTTGCACTGCAAGTTCCTTCAACGAAGTTCATCGAGCAAAGAACGTAAAAAAAAGCATTTTTAAAACGTAAAATAAACCGAAAACAAACGATTTATAGCGATAATTAAAAGTACAACACTTATTCTTTTAAGAGAAAAATATTCTAGTACTCACTCATATTAGAAATATCCATATTCGAAAATAGCACAAAATTAAAACAGAAGA
Source organism: Trichonephila inaurata madagascariensis (assembly GCA_019973955.1). Taxonomy (NCBI): domain Eukaryota; kingdom Metazoa; phylum Arthropoda; class Arachnida; order Araneae; family Nephilidae; genus Trichonephila; species Trichonephila inaurata. Next base: position 146,913 of record BMAV01022485.1, read on the forward strand.
CGGAAACAATAGAACAATTACCCTGAAAATGGTACAATTTTTAAAGAAATGAAATTAAAATCGTCTGAAATAAATAGGGTTACCGTGGGAAAAAAAAGTTATTTCTAATAGGCACTATTACCCCGGATATCAAACTAGCACCTAATATATTTTTTTTTAACTCTTTTATTTTGAAGTTTCGATACACTCGCACCCCCTGGTAAAATTATCATGCCCACCTGGGGGGGGGGTGCATCCCCCAGTTTGAGAAACACTGGTATAACCTTTTATCGTTTATTGCATTCGGAATCAAATTTACATTTGTCCATTGAATGAACCAGTGTACTGAATGTTCTGCATGTACAAGTTTAACTGCATGTACCATTCTATATACGTTACTGATAGCTGCTAAATTCAGGGTTGATTATAATTTTGAAATTTCACCTCAGACACGGAGAGAATTTTTAAAAAGTAGTATACAACCTTCAGCTTGTAAGAGGGCATTTATTTGGGTAACTCAGAGGTCGGCAAACTGCGTCTCTTTGGACTTCTGCCTCTATATATTATTAAAGAATGATTGTCTGTTAAAAGTTGTTTTGATTTCTTATATAATTGATTGAAAGAAATTTATTTGCATGTTCATTCAAAAATTTAACTGGTTTAAGACGTCTTCTGAATTAAATTGCTTTCCTTTAAGGCATCCGACTACGTTCGGAACCGTAATTTTGCAAAAACGTATAAATGGATAATATTTATGATATTTAGTGTCATTTAGATAAGAAAATGTATATAAAATTGTCTTAAGAATAGTATTACGATAAAAAACTATTTAAGTACAATATTTTGACAAAAAATGAACATAGAATAACCCGTTTTCAAAATATTCTCCTTTTGTGAAAAACACTTCTATTATAATAATATTTTGCCTGTATATAGCTCAACAAGAATTTTTGAAATATATCACTTAGAAGTGGGTTTATCCATGTTTTACGACAACAGAGGGGAGAAATTTTAAGCAAAAAACACCGATAATTATTTCAAAGGGTTAAAACTCTGAAAATAATGGGAATTTTTCAAAAAGCATAGTTGAGCCTCTGTACAAAGCTCTGAGCTATCCACAGGCAAAATATTATAATAGCTTTTTTCACAAAAGGAGAATATTTTGAAAAAGGTTATTCTAAGTTAATTTTTTGCCGAAATATTGTATTTTAATAATTTTTTTTTGTCAAAATGTCCTTAGAACAATTTTATACATGTATTCTAATCTAAGGGACACTAAATATCATGAAAATTATCCATTTATGCGCTTTTATAAAATCACGGTTCCGAACGTAGTCGAATACCTTAAGATTGATTTGAAAATATTAGAATTAGTTCGAAATCTCTGGAATATTTCATTTTATTTGTAAAAATACCGCCATGGCAGACACTCTTCAAAGTGAGCAAATTCTAACAACGTTTACTTATTTTCATTCGTGAGTTCGCCAGCACTCATGATTGCACGAAGGACGCATTTAAACTCGCAACAAGAGTAGCAAAAACACATAGTTAAATGATTTTTGTATGGAAAAAGCAACCAAATAAATTTTAATTGCATTGACATGAAACTCCAGAATAAAGCACTTAAGATATTGAACTTTTTCCACCAAGCTTGAAAGTTTAATTCCCAACATTATAACTTTGCAATAGATTTTTGGGTTGCGGTAGAGAATTAAAAATCATTTCGATAATTCTTTTTTCTGGAAGGAACGAGTAATGTTGCTTTGTGTAAAACTTTACTTAAATAGTATTTTTAAAAAAATGTATCACAAGACTGTCTTGATTACGACAGGTCCCCCATCTCCTACTGAGCACATGTATGCGTACACTATGCCTCTTTGATACCCTAGTTTTATAATTTAAAATTATACTCTTCTTTCTCTAAGTTTGCCAATCCCTCTCTGATTTGGGTAATACAGTGCTTCTCAAACTTTCAATATTCGCGGCCCAATATTCAATCATCATTTTCATCGCGCCCCCTTCCATACAATAACAATGTACTGAATTCAATAATACACTAAAACTACAGTGCTACTTTACCTTCTTGTATGCTACCAACGTATATAAACGTCTCGCTCTGCCAAAATATTATTAAGGGCTGCGGTAGCCCAGTGGTTAAGGTATCGGACCATGGCAGGCATG
>BMAV01022485.1:156448-224181 GCA_019973955.1 Trichonephila inaurata madagascariensis
AGAAAAGATCGTACTTCGGACAGACGTATATATACGTCAGGGGAAATTAACGTTTTAACTGAGCGAGACGTGTTTATGCTCAGGTGAAATTTGAGATTTAAATCCTATTGTCGCTTTAGCATCAAAGTATCATATTATTGAATTTTCAATACAATGTTATTGTAAGGAGGAGGGCTCGATGAAAATTATGATTGAATATTGGGTCGCAAGTATTGAAAGTTTGAGAATCACTGGCTTAAGCAATGTGTGAAATAAGAATCATTTCATACATTGTTGGCTAGTTTTAGGCATTCTATTCAATGTCTATGTATTCTATAGAATGCCGGTAACATATATATAAAAAAGGATATTTGTATATATGGCCGGGCTTTACTCCAACTCCGTTAAACCGATCACTATCAAAATTGGTATGTATAAATATTTTGTGTGTGTGCGCGGAAGGTTTCTGTCCTCTTTGTTGCAGCTCCAAATTACTAACATGTTCGCTAAAAATTGATGCAAACTTGGCTCTATTGCCAACATTTTGCTGCGTTTCCATTAATTCGCCATTATAATGAAATGAACGGCGTTGCTTGCAAAAATTACAATTTTATAATATAATAAATACAACAGGAAGTAATATTAAAGCATTATACCTCCAGATATAAATTATTTACCTTATTTTAAGCATTCATTTCTTAAATTTTTTAACAATGTTACTTTTGATCAGCTTAGGAAGGTGTTTTCAAAAATTGACCCACAAGGGAGTGTCAAGGGGTTGTTATAAATCTTTAAAAAATCCTTTATATCATCTATTAGACCTGTAGATTTAAAATTAAACAAATGATTTTTTACTCAGAAGGTTTGAAAAATGCTTCTTTTCTTTTTGTTTAATTTACAATTCACGTAAAATTAACTCATTAAAAGTTTCTTTACCCTTGAATTTGAATTGTTTAATTTTTCGTTTCACCCGTACAAAAAAACGGAAATACCTGCTAGTTCCTTAAAAAACTAAGTTGAGCAACTTAAGTTGTATTAAACACAATCTTTGTAATACAAAGATTTCACCCCTAAGACAAAGAACTGTAATTCATGATTGCTTCGTATTTAATGTTTTAACCAGTTAGTTAACTGTGATTGACGCGTTACTCGTCAGAAGTTGCAGGATTTTGTGCCTTGACGAGTATACTCTTCGTGGAGAAGTTGTGGGTTTTGATGTCACGACAAACTTATTCGTCATGCGTAAAAATTAGTGGCGATTGTCTATTTAACTTGTAATTTTTGAGAGAAACACACATATTTTCAAATTTCAAGACGTATAAAATATTGTGAGGTCAGTCCGGAGTAAAATAAACCAAAAAAAAAACATGAAAAATTTAAGATCAAGTAATAAGTCCCCATATGCACCGGCTGAAGCAGTGTATAAGTTTACGTAACGAATTTATTTATGCGCGATCATAATATTTTTCAGATGTTCACCTGAAAGGGGCAATGGCAAAAGTTGGTTTACAATGGGGTTTCTTTAGGCGTGTTCAGCCATGGGACAAATGCGTGACGCCAACCAGGCGTGGAGCATATTGATAGCTGCTGGCCCGAAGTTACCTAGCTATCGAGTAGTGGAAATACCAGTTGTTTGATATTAGAACCATGTGCTGACATTAGAGTTAAGACCCAAAGCCGTGCAGCCTAAAGAACAGTTGTTTTATTGGGGTGGGAAAGGCAAGAATGCTTTCTAGGTGAAAGGACTATAATCAACCCTGCAGCACCCACTAAAAAACTTCCTTTGTGTCAAGACGGAAAATATTTTATCAATAAAGAAGGAAGGAAAGCACGCATACACACAGTATTGAATGAAAGTCGTTACTGGAGCTTGCCTAATAGACTTATAAGGACTTCTACAAAATGAATCACGCACACGATCAACAGTGTCTTCTCTATCACTGAAAACTTAAGGACACTTGCCAGATTGAGATATCAAAGTTCTTTCCCATTGGTTGATAGATTTTGATGTTGGAGGGTTGACATTCCATTCTTTTCGAACCCGTCGCTGTACACGCGTGACTATTTCAAATTCCGTTAACCAAAGTACGCACTGCGTCTTTTACTGTCGCGTTCACTAATGAAGCAAGTGTAAAAAGTTTATCTGCAATTACTGAATAATGCAAATATGTGTGGCCGATCAGACTGGACCCAAATAAGACATTTTTGGATACTTTTAGCATGGACACCCTATATATGTAATATATGTTTAAGTTAACCCAGTTCTCCTTAAACTTTCAATATTTGCTACCCAATTTTCAATCATAATTTTCATTACACTCCCCCCCAACAATGACAATGTATTGAATTCAATAATAATGTATTTTGACGCTAAGGCTACCATAAGACTTTAATTATAAACCGCACAAATTATCAAGATAAGCATTAAATTTTGTTTATAATTTTGTATACGACAAGCCCATGGGGCCACTTGTAATTATTAAACTTATTCTTAACTCGGTTGTGATGAATTAATGATCAAATACACTATTCAGTGCTGATACATTCATGAGTATAATTGTCAGTGCAGATATGTACTTTACTTTTTATTATGTCAGAATGTATTTTGTTTGTTTTTTTCCTTTCAGTAATTTATTAATTTTTTTAAATAAGAGTCTTTATTTTCAACTTTTCGTTATGCTCACGCCCTCCTGGAAGGATTATCACTTCCCCTTCTCCCTTTTCCTCTAGGGGTCACGCCCCACAGTCATAGAAACGCTGTGTTAATCAAATAAATAGGTATATAGTAATAAAATTGGTAATTTTTATAAAATAAACATTTTTTCTATCCAGTAATTTAGCAGTGACACTTACTAAAGGATTGACGAGTGTACTTGTCCTCACTCGATTTCCATGGCACTCTTAGTTGCGCGTTCTCAAATGGTGCAGCCACAGTTAACTGGTTAAAGAACTTTTTCTTGTACCTTGATTTACCCGATTAAATTTAGCCAAAACATGTTTACTTTTTCAATTTGAAAAAAAAATTGATTTTTGTTACTTCTCTTTCAGTTTAAAAAAAAAACTGGTGACCCTCTGTTAAAAATCCACCCCTTACCTCCTTCTTAGGTACTTGCATATTATAACGGCAACCGATTTTGCTTAGCAAAAAAAATCGCCAATTTATGAGGTTCCCAAATGTTACCATGGTATATTGTTCGGTAGATGTACGTCAGCGGTTTTCCACAATTGGCTACGTATCGTGATAATTGGCGACATTGCGTTTGGTCAACGTTATAACAACTTTATATTAACCCGCGGTCACTCGCGCCTGTTTTCTGCTACCGTCGTTACTCGCGGGGTGTAGAGAACACCCTAAACTTTTAACACGTGTATTTAATTATGAAAATAAAATTAAGTCATTATGATACATATTTATAAAACTTAAGATGTTTTTTATATTATACAAATAAAGTTATTAAATTTATTGCATACAAATGAGACTAACATTAATTTAAACTAAACATACAAAATTTTCATTTTAAAACACAAAATTTTATATTTTTTCATAAATCAGTAAAACGTGTATACGAGTAATAAATATACTTTATAATTAATAAAACAATGATTGTAGAAAGTAGAAAAGTAATATTTTAAACATTTTCCAAACATTCAGAGTAGACTGTACACATATGCTCAACTTCTAGCGGGAGTTCTCAGCCCCCCCAGATAAACTTTTGAAAGTCATTACATTGCAATCGTTCGAGAAAGAAGGATTGCATCAGGCTTGAAGGTTCAATGACCTAAAATGTGCAGCTACAGAAAAAATTGTGGTTCTGCGTGTTCTTTTTAGAATCCTGTGAGGATTTTTTCTTGTTGCTGGGGTGTACAGAACACACCCCGCGCGAGTGATCGCGGGTTAATAAAAATGTTTTAGATTTTATTCATGGATAAAAGAATGTACAAATGATGAGTTTTTCCACCTTAAATCAACAGCTCGTTCAAGATCTCTGTGATTGAAATATAAACATGGCGACAATGACAGAGAAGAATTTTTGAGTATTAGTGACACGGAGTTTTTCAGCCTTTTCGATGCAACGTGCATTTAAAAATCGCCATGGGAATGAAACACCAACAACAAGAGTATTCTGCAATGGTCTCATCAATTAAATAAAGAACTTTGCTTGTTCAAAAAGAAAAACAGCGGCTAAGCCCAAGCATCTCGAAAGAAGCAGTAGAAAGGATGAGGCAGAGTTTTGTTCGAAGTCCACGAAAGTCTACAATAGCTGTTGCCTGTGCACTTGGAATACCTCAGAAGATGGTATGGGAAAATTTTACGAAAAAAATTAAAATTCAAGAACATCATTTGCAATTGACACAACAAATAAAAAGTAAATATTTGTCCAGTATTGCGAACCATTGAGAGAGTGCTGCTACAAAAATGCATGGAACAAACTGGATTTACAATTGGACATGTGCCTTATATAACATGAGGGTCACACATCCAACATGTGAAACTTATATAAACATTCTTTCCATTCATATATCGCTTATTGTAATATGTGCAGTAGATTCGATAATACGATTTTTTAAAATAAGGTTCATCATTTGTACTCATCCTGCCTTAAGGTATCCGACTCTCTCGGAACCGTGATTTTGCAAAAGCGTATAAATGAATAATGTTTATGATATTTAGTGCCAATTAGATTAGAACATGTGTATAAAATTGTTTTAAGAATAGTATTACAATAAAAAATTATTTAAGTACACTATTTTGACAAAAAATGAACATAGAATGACCCATTTTCAAAATAATCTCCTTCTGTGAATAGTGCTTCTATTATAATATTTTGCCTGTCTATAGCTCAGACATCCGTACAGAGGATCAACTAGAATTTTTGAAATATATAACTTAGAAGTGGGTTTATCCATGTTTTACGACAACAGAGGGGAGAAATTTTAGGAAAAGAAAATGCCGATAATTATTTCAATGGGTTGAAACTCTGAAAATAAGTGAATTTTTCAAAAATCATAGTTGAGATTCTGTACAGAAGTTCGAACTATAAACAGGCAAAATATTATTATAACAGAATCATTTTTCACAAAAGGAGAAAATTTTGAAAAAAGGTTATTCGAAGTTAATTTTTTGCCGAAATATTGTATTCAAATAATTCTTTTGTCAAAATGTCCTTAAAATAGTTTTATATATGTATGCTAATCTAAGTAACACTAAATATCATGAAAATTATCCATTTATGTGCTTTTTTAAAATCACGGTTCCGAACGTAGTCGGATACCTTAAGAGCTTCATTTGCGTCTGATAAGTCATAATTATTTTTATTTTTCTTGCAGGCATATAGGTATCTGAGTAAAGTGGGAAGATTACTATCTTTGATAGTAGTATGTGGTACACTTTTTCTCGGTTTCCATGGACTTCTAATTTCAGCTGATAGTACCTCGATGAAATGCATGATTGGAATCTCCATCTTTAAGCTTCTCATTATTGTACATAAATTTCGAGACAGGCAGTATTTAATTTTTTAAGATTAAAAGTAGGTTGCAAGTCTTTTGCTTTAAATAGATGTATGTTAATAGTACGATAAAACCTGTTTTTATTGTAATTTTTATTTTTCATGGCAATGGTGTGCCACATGTGTTTGTTATGGGTACTTAAGTATTAACGTCATCACATCAAAATTGGTTCAACGCATATCGTACCTTGATATCAAAACAACAAAGATTCTAACGTGTTGCGTCTTCACCATAGGATCCATTTCCTATTAGGGAACTAGTGACGTATCAACGGTCATGTAGTCTCGCGTGGGAAAATATCAAAGACAGGACACTACGACGCTTACGTTCTAAGGCAAGTCAACTTTTGATCTTCCTTTGTCCAGCCGACAGATGGGGGCCGTGGTAGCCGAGTGGTATAGGTATCGGACCGTGGCTTGCCTTGTCACGAGTTCGATCCCAGTACCACTAAAGACCCGCCGTGTAGGGCAGCGATGCACGTTAAATCTGTCTAGAGCTGAAACGTCCTCCCGTTGGTGTGGTGTGGTAGTTAGGAGAGGGGGGTGCTAGTTCAGGTGTCGTTCACGTCACTTGACCAGGGTTCAAAATTACGTGGTCCGTCGCCAAAAGCCTTCGTGTTGCTGAACAGTGCGACGTTAATATTCAATCAATCAATCAACCAGCCGACAGATGTGACCGGCGTAGTTCCCTCACGAATGTCCGGCTTCGAAGTCCACTGCGTGAGGGGGACTAGAACCAATAGAGGAATAATAAACTCGGCTAATTCCAAACAGAAGTGATTATGCATCCCGTGTCACATTTATGGGCGTGATGTATTCCACCTTTAACACTAGAACGTCCGGGATTTCGATTACCCTTATATATCCACCGGTGTCATTTTGACAACGCGATATAAAATATATAAAGTAATTGTTTTAACTAAATAATTGCTTGACTACTGTACAGTAGGGTTTAGTTTTAAGATTTTTTAACATTATTTCATGTAATTATATATTATGATCCTTTATATTATAAATAAACTGACATTGACATAACGTTTTGCGAGGCTTGTTGAACCACTGCTTTGGCGCAAAATATTTTTGAGTCGCAAATCTGCCAGGAACATTACTATTATGCGGTATCCATTCTGTGCCGTGCCATATCTATCGTCATATATATCAGGATTTAATGCAATATTATCAAATACATCTGCACTTTCTTCAAATTCTTCAATGACACTTTCATTCAATCTTATGTCTTCATCGGAATCTAAATTAGAGTCAATTCTCTCTCTCTCTCAGAAAGTTCTCACAACAATCTAGCAATTTCGTCATCGGCTAGATCTTTTTTAAGAGTCGTTTTTTCATGGTGTCTGTTCAGCCCTAAGTTCCAAAATCGAATGAATTTTTTTTAATGAGCAGATAGATAAATACAATGTAACGAAACACTTAGACACAACAGTTTTAGTATAATCGATTCATTTCCACTGGGAACTCAATAACACTGTATTCAAGGTAAAAAAAAATGTGGGATACAACTTTGGGAAGTTTGTATTACTAATAGCATCTACTTAGTGGACTATATTTTGTTGAACGACAGCTTTTTACAATGATAAATTGTCTTGGTGTCGAAATGACACCATTCGACGTTTTAGGCATATTTAGTTGTAAAATCACTCCTAATTAACCTAGAACCACAAAACCTTTTCTGTGCAATCACGAGAGAAAATGTTTAAGTCACGAAACATTTTTAAATTCCCTGTAAAAATGCGGAAAGGAGAACAAAGCAAACTGGCTCCGGTGTCAAATTAACTTCGACGGACGTTCTAGTGTTACACAGACATCAAAAGGGGAAGCCAGAGACTCTAGATACGCTGAGGAGTTTCACAGACATTAGAGAGACACTTCTACAGACTTCAACACTCTACGACGCCTTAACACACTCTACACGGTCTCTTTCGTTGATCAACTTTCAGATTCACTCGGAACCTTTCACACTTACTGTGACCTATCAAGGCTCACACCTACAAACATCCCAATGTTGTCCCAACACTGTTTTTACAGGAGGGATCCGGCCTCACTCCTCTCAATAGCGCTGCCCTTTATCAGCGTTGAATGGGCGTTATTCTTTGGGCATCTGGACTGTAAAACAGTCCTCAATCCCATATCGTGACAAGTCTTTGATGTTGGGCTTGACGAAAGTTGTGTTTTTCATTCTGCTGGTAGCATGACAGCGATTGGTCGAACGATGAAATCCGGGAGGCGTGGCTATGGTGCTTCATCTGGGCGAAAAAAAGTTTAGAGTTTTTTGGCTTGGTTGAGAGCTTAGAGACTGCTCTCTGATTGGATGCTGGGTACAGTGAACAGTGACTCCAATTGGCTGCCCTGGGGGCTCAGATTTAGAAAATGGGGAGGGCTTGTGTCCAGTGGGGAAGAGAGAAATTAATAATGACAAAATTTAAGAGAAAGTAAAATTTTAGCTAACTATGGCGACTTTATCAGCACTATAGCAGCAGTGTTTTATATGAAAAAAGTACCAATCAGATTTTGGTGAAAAATGGCGTGATTCGCGTGGCGCCAATTTGGCTGTGGTGACGCTAATACGCGAGAGTACCTTGTTATGTAATTTATAGTAATTGTGACATTTCTTTCCTTTTTAGATCTTGAGAAATTTTCTTTTCCCGCTCAGAGAACCTCGACAGATTCAACTTTCCGCAATTGAATTCTTTTTCATGTTGAAAAATTCTTTAGATACACAGACTTTAATTGAATCTTATATGAACAAAACTATTCTGAGAAGTTGAATGAAATTGTAATGCTAAGCGCTTTTATGTTGTAAATTTTTAGCATTTGTTTTTTTGCAAATACATGTGTTGACTTCAGTTATCTATGGTAGCGAATAAAATTTTATTATACACATCTTGTCAATCTTTTAGTCTTCTAAGTTAGAAAAACCTCTCCATTTATAAGGTCAATTTATTGGAAAGCCTTCATTTCCGTTTTCCCTCTCCAGTTAGGTATCGGAGTGGTTAAGGTATCGGATCGTGGCTTGCCTTGTCACGAGCTCGAGCCCAGTACCACTAAAGACCCACCGTGTAGAGCAGCGAAGCACGTTAAATCTGTCGAGAGCTGAAACTTCCTCCCGTTGGTATGGTGGGGTATTTAGGAGAGGGGGTGCCAGCTCAGGTGACGTCCACGTCACTTGCCCATGGTTCAAAAATTACGTGGTCCGTCGCCAAAAGCCCTCGTGTAGCTGAACAGTGCGACGTTAATATTCACTCACTCGATCTCCAGTTAGATCATGTTAAACTCGAATTTAAAACGATATGAAACGATGAAACTCCTTTTTTTTATTGCGAAGAAAATTTCAGAACCTTTTTAAACCTCAAATCCACCGTTAAATAAAATGAAATATTGGACAATTTTTAAGTTTTCAATTTCATTATAATTACCAGTTTCGCTTGGACAGCTAAAATTCTTGGATTTAAGTGGCGATTCTCTTATTTCATTCGAACATATAACTAAAAAGTCAAAGACATAAATTTCACGATGACAGTTTTTACACTTTCATAAACCGTCAAGATGACAAATATTATATTATTAAATTCAAACAATTCATAATATTTTTACAACATGCATACGCCACACGAAATGGGAACTGGTACTTAATAGAACCCGTACTAATTCACAGAGGCGTAAACAGGAATTTTTCAGTCGAAAGTCTACCATCTTCATATCATCCCCAATACGCTGCTAAACATTTTGATTTTATCAATTGTCGGGAACAAAAAAAAAATTAAAACAAAAATCATTGAATAGATAATTAGCATTAAAATTAATAAAATAAACTACACAATTATTTTACAAACTGTTTGGCGTTTTCAAATGAAAGGGATTCGAAGCTTCGCATTCAAAAAATTTCCAATGTATTTTCATGAAACAAACGCGATAGGGAAGATGTATGTACCTCGAACACGCGTAAGCAAACAGATTTGAGATAACTGCATTCGTAAGGATGTGGCATTTATTTAAAAATGGCTGGCGTTGATGCAACTGCGTCCAAAATGGATCAACAAGCTGCAATAATCTTTTTAACAATGGAAAGATGTAAGCCGGAATGGGCCTGAGTTTACATTTGTTGTGCTACAGCAGTGATTCCCAAAGTGGTCTATATAGACCCCCAGGGGTCTATGACGACCTGCAAGGGGTCCACATTAAGAAAAAAACAACTTAGGGGTCCATGAGGTCTAAGTGGGGGTCTATGATAGTGGTTCTCATTAAACTAGATCATGACTTTAATTTTAAAAAAAACAATTTAATCAAGTGTAAACCAAATTTTACTTACCAAATTTTATTTACTAAATTTAGTGAGATTAGTTTTTGCTTACAAGGGGACAGAATAAATTTTTTAAAAACATTTCAGAGTTTCTTTCCAGAGTTATAAGCTACAGAAGTATAATACTAGAGGTCTCGAATTTTCTCAATTTGTCACAGACATTATGCTCGGTTGTTTTAACCTGCGTTCAAGATTTAGCTGCCTTTTATTCAGATTTTGAAACCAGTTTTTAGAAGGCTTTTTGACTATGGTAATATCACAGTTGGTAATGAATTTATATGGTATTATTGAAAAAAAAGTCACATGACATTAGGAACTGATCGTAATATGCACTAATGAAGATCTTAATTTAGAAATGGATATCACAGCAATTTTGGCTTTAAAAAGGCAAACCTGTTACTTGTCGCGAATTATGGAACATTATGGGGATGTTTTTAATTGCTTTTCCAAGTGAGGAGTTTCAGCGTGATTGCCAGTCTCCAAAACAAAAAAAGAAAGAAAGAAACTAGACACTTCTATCAGAGGAGGTTTCAGGTTAAACCTGACAAGATTGATAACAAATATTGAAAATTTATTGATAATTTCTTTGTTATTTGTTTATTTTATTTAACATTTTACACATTGATTACTTTTTAATTTAATTAATATGCGCTTTTTAAATTTTAAACACTATATTTCGTTAGTTAGAAATTTAATTTTCTTAAAGTAGTAGTAGTACTAGCTGTCACAAACACATATTCAAGATAAATTTGCCAAAAATTCAATAGTATTTCACTCGTAGTTTTTTTAAGCAAGGGACTATCCAAGACTGAAAAACGTGGCAAGGAGTCTATGAGACAAAAAGGTTTGGGAGCCTCTATGCTACAGGGATGACGATGACGACTTTGTGCCCCTCATAGTAACTGAGAATAACACTTGTTTCCCGGAAGTCCGTCAGCATACAAGAGAAACATCCCGACTCACATAGATCCTAAAAATTCAAAGTTCAGGTTTCAGCCGGAAAGGGTAAAAGATTTCACTCCAGGAGATGGCGTAAAGGCTGCAGTTCTGAACTGGTTTCATGATCAACCGTCATCATTCTTCACGCGGACGGATTTGTAATCTTCCCGCCAAGTTCTCAAACTTTCAATATCTGCGAAATATTCAATCATAATTTTCCTCGCACCCCCTCTCATACAATAACAATGTATTAAATTCAATAACTATATTTTGACGCCAAACCACAATTCGACTTTTTCCTCTTAAGTGCTGTCGGCGTATATAAACGTATCGCTCAGCCAGTGCGTTAACTGCCCGGACGTATATATACGTCTTTCGAAAATACGGGCATTTCTGGAACTGCTACCCAAAATTATTCCGAAGGCTGTGGGAAAGCAATAAATTACCTTGATAGTGTTTGCGAAGGATTTACTTATTTCCCGAAGAGTTTTGCTTATTTATTCCTTTACTACCCCAATACAACGCATACGCTTTCGTTAAACGGAGTATCGGAGAGCTAATCTCGTACTTTTTAATCGGCATTGAAATAATTAATTATAAACGGACAAATTATCAAGATAAGTGTTAATTTTTGCATATAAGTTTATATATGAAGAGCCCATGGGGTTACTGGTAATTAAATGTTCTTGACTTAGTATTGTTAAATTAATTATAAACAGCATTGAACAATACTGATATATTTATAAGTGTATTTTATCAGTGTAAATGTGTATTTTATTTTTTAATATGTCAGAGTGTATTTTGTTTGTTTACTTTCAGAAAACTAATAATTTTTTAAAATAATCTTTTGTTTTAGACTTTTCAATATGCTCACGCCCCCCTTGTAGAGTTATGACGCCTCCCGAGGGGGGCGCGCCCCACAGTTTGAGAAACACTGTCCTAAGCAATGAGACTCCTGCCTAAGCGCCGTGGGTGATTTCCATTAACAAATTTTGCATGTACTTCACTCATTAACTCTTTCGTGGGTCATTTATTTCTCTTTTGAATTTCTCGTAGTTTTTTTTTTTATGTTTTATTAATAATTAAACAATAACATTTAAGGAAATATATTTTATTTTGGAAATTTTATGTTTACATTTAAATTTTAGGGTGGGAGAATACTTCCCAATGAACCAATCACCGTCATACAGAAAATTAAATTAAATTGGTGATTATTTGTCATAAAAAGATGAGAAGCACGTTGCAATGCACAAGGAGACGTCACACTCTGCCCACATGTAGCGGGTCATCTTTTCTTGTCCTGCGACACTTCCTACATCGTCTACAACTGTAAGCCAACTTTGACATATGATTCCCCTCAGGAGGCTCACCTTCTTTAGGTGGGTACGGGTGTCACAATCCTGCGGTACCCTAGTGATCTTTTCCTTTTCCCAAGGGGTTTACTATCTTTGGTAAACACGGGTGTCACGATCCCGGGGTACCCTAGTGATCCTTCTCTATTTTCGACCCTCCATCTTGTCATCCAATTTCTCCTTTTCTTCTTTTCCCGTCCAGACCTATGACTGTTTGGCGCAGTATAGCCAAAACTGGCTCTTGCGCCATAAAACACCAACTCATCATCATCTTGGCATATGATTTCCCACACTGGCTAAGGAGACATCATGCGGAACTACACACTTCTTTGCTTGGAGACTAGCAGGGCATTCTTTTCTATTTCTTGAGGAATACCCGTCGATTAGCTGACGAACTAATGCTATACGAAATGGTAGCTGGTCTAAGCATCTGTTTCTTTTGTTCACTTGCCACAATATGAAATTATTTATGACGGCAAGATCAGTAAGAAAATAAAAGATAAGATGTCACCATTTTACATATATTCTTATTTGGTATCTTTCTTTTCTTTGATCGAAGCGATCAACCCCTCCTTTGACATCGAGATATACAGCAACAGCTTTTGGACAAGGTACTTCTTTAGCTGAACGGGAATTAGTCTTCCCATCGTTATAATAGCAATTGCAATATATTATAATGGGTTTTGCGCTTCTCAAAAGTGTATTTTGTAAGATCATGTAGATGGGAAGTAATCTTCCCAAGGCTCATGAAAGGGTTAAATATTGATATTTCTATGTCTGGATCTGTCTGATTTCTGACCCTACGCATCTCCTGGGTATACACCTCGAATCACTTTCATTTGAACGCCTTCTGTATATACATAGGATTATAATCAATCCAAAAAATCAAGGGCTATGTTCAGGTTCAGAACCCCTTTTGCATGCACCTATGATAATAATGTTCGTAATGTCTATCACCGCTCATCTGAAGTTTGTCCTTGAATTTTATTTTCAATCAACAGTTATTCTTTGATGATTAATTTGGTATTGAATATGAAGAAATTTAAAATATAAGAATGAAGTAAACTAAGCAAAAACAAGAAATATAAAAAAAATTAAGTCAATTCCTACTTAGATCAACAAAGAAAATTTGTATTTTAGCTACTTTTTATTAAAGAGTTAAAATTAATAATTAATAATTATTATTATTATTAAATTAATAAATATGTATATACATATGGCAAAATCGCAACATTAGGTGATAAATAATTTTTATTAGTTATCCTTAAGGTATCGTATTGTCATCCAAAAGCAATCATTTCTATAAAATTTCAGTTTAACTGAATGCTGTAAAACGTGAGAAAAAATCTTTTCAAGTTTTGACACAAGTCGCCAAAAGGGTCGCTATGTCGCCAAAAAATGATGCCAACGTGGCTGTATTTGTAATTCTTTAAATAATTATCTTTAATCAATTAATCTTTATTAATTATAACTATATTTTGGATGACAATACAATAATTATATATATAAAATTTCAGCTCAATTCAGCGCTTTAAAATGTATTTTATTAACGATTTGAAAATTTCCCCAAGATAAATAAATAGAGAGTGTGAGCTAATAGTAGGAATTGAAATAGTTTTTTATAGTCATATGCTTCCATGTGTGTAAGTAAAAACTGTTCTTTCTTTCCCTTTGTGTCGCAATCATTATCTAATTTACGTAACCTCGGTACCCTGTAAGTCATGGTTACAATCTTGTGGCCGACATATCACGACTTCTAGCCCTGCAGTAACAGAAAAGCGCGGAAGATCCGCCTTGTACAGAGACTGATACACGTTACTCGAAATCCTCATGTTGACGTGGTTTTGAAATTGGGAGATGAGAGAGAGTGCCGGATCTCCCTCTCACTCAAACAGTCGTCAGCCTCGTCACATGACCATAGTTCAAAATTACGAGGTCTGTCACCAGTAGCCCTTGTGTTAATTTATAGTGTGACGTTAATAAACACTCTTACACTTGTTTAGGGTATGATATACCTTACGATGAACCTTCTGCTTTCCAATGTATTAATATTGATAAAGAAGTAACTGGTCCAGCCAAAGAAACTCACTACCACACTATATCACTAATCTACATAATCTCAATTCCTCCTATATATACTTAGATTTATTGTTTGCATGTTTCCAAAGTAATAATTTTTTTGTCATTATTACAATAGAGCTCAAGACGTACTTTTACGATTCAATTCATATATCTTTCTTAAGGCTGTCCTCGGCTAATGTTAAGAACAGGACACAAACTTAAAATATTTTTTCAGGTATAAAAGTACTCAAACATTAATATTATATTCTGGCTTCACTATCCTGTAGAGAATCCCTTATTTTAACATACTATTCATTTTTATCCGAGTTTTGACACATTTTTTTCTTTTATAAAATGTGTTTCTCATTTTTTTCTCCTATACCGTAATGCTGAATGAGCTATTACTTTACATGTTAAAAGGAAAAACTGATTATTTATAAAATATTTTGAAATTTTACAAACATTATGATATGAACAAATGTATGAGTTACAATGTCACAAATTTTTACAAGAATTGAGGCATTTTTTCTGTCCGAAAATGTGCTCCGCGGTAAGTCCACATTGTCGTATACATGGCGAAAACAGTCTTAAATAGTCTGTTAGATGGGAATAATGCACTGTCACTGTAAAGTTGTAGAACTGATATTTGTAATATTTCTTTGCAGTTGTTATTAACTTAAAACTAAAAAATAGAAGCAAAATTTGGAACATTTAGCTTGGTTGAAGAAGAGAGACATGCTAATAAATATAATAAAGTCCATCTTTGGAGGACAACGCAACAAATAGTATTAGATGTGAAAATAAAAAATGACAATGTGCGCATATATTATTTCAAATTCATCTAAGGTTATGATTTCTCAGATGTTAATTTGCAATTTAATTCAAAGCGTGTTAAAACTTCCAAACTTTATATTATTCAACCGTAAAAATCAAATATTCTTTCATTTCTTTACGTTTGATTTTGCTCCTCAAAAATTGAAACCCCTTAAAATTTCGTATTCAAACAGTTTTCAGATACACATGTGTCTTATTCCTTTAGGTAATAGTTCAATAATTTCTTTAGATACTTTAGATTTTAATAACTATACAATCTTGTCAAAGAAAACTAAATTCAAGTTATGTGCTAAATTTTCCATCGAAAACGGCAAAAGAAAGCTAGAGGACATTTTTGATCTTTGAACAACTTTTATTTATCTATAAAAACTAACAATTTAAACTTACTGATATGTTTTAGATATACAGAGCTAGACTCCGATTTAACAAATTCATCAGGACCGAACATTTTATACGTTAAATTGGGGTTATTCGTAATATTGGGGTCGAAAAAATATTCTTTACACTTATCTTTTGGAAATTCTATAATAAGCAACTACACAAAAAATATCCATAGTTAGAAATTACACAATTTTATGTGACAGTTAAAAATACTATTAGTTAATTAATATGCACAAATTAATTGGAAATTTCTTTTTGATTCCTGACAAGGAAGTTTGAGTTTGGTGTTTTATGGC
Source organism: Trichonephila inaurata madagascariensis (assembly GCA_019973955.1). Lineage (NCBI taxonomy): Eukaryota > Metazoa > Arthropoda > Arachnida > Araneae > Nephilidae > Trichonephila > Trichonephila inaurata. Next base: position 172,113 of record BMAV01022485.1, read on the forward strand.
GCAAGAGCCAGTTTTGATTATACTGCGCCAAACATTCATAGGTCTGTGGTCTGGACGAGAAAAGAAGAAAAGGAGAAATTGGATGGCAAAATGGAGGGTCGAAAATAGAGAAGGATCACTGGGGTACCCCGGGGTCGTGACACCCATGTTTACCAAAGATAGTAAACCCCTTGGGAAAAGGAAAAGATCACTAGAAAGAGAGAGAGAGAGGGTACCTCGGGATTGTGACACCCGTACCCACCTAAGGAAGGTGAGCCCCCTGAGGGGCCCTGACAAGGAAAAAGTTCTTTCTCGACTTTATACAAAGAACAAAATACTGCGTTTTCTTACATCCTGCTGCATGAGGTATGTCTTCAGTTTCTAAATAGTGGAAAGAATTCGAAAATATGACAGTTTTGATTGGAGTTTCTTTGGCAATTTCCCCCGATGGTGTGGGGGTAATAGTTAGGAGGGTTCCAGCTCAGGTGTATCCTTGTCACCTGACCATGGTTCAAAATTACAAGGTGCGTCGCCAAAAGGCCTGGAGTAGCTGAGCAGTGCGACGTTAATATTCACTCACTCACTCATTGGCATTTTCTGCTTAAAAACCTCTTAGCATTTGTTTATCACAAGTTACCACTTTTCCTTATGGAATTGATAATGAACCTAAATTACTTCAATACACAGATTATTTAGTGGTGAGAAGCTCCATTAAACAGAACTTTCAACTTTGGTTGTTCAGTTCAGTGATAACACTGTAAATCTGGAGACTTGGCCAACGCCTTATGCTCCGATAGAATTTGGATTAGTTTTTTAACTTAGGTTGTAACGTATTACTAGTGATTGCACTGTACATTAGTAGTCTTAATTATCGCCCTGTGCTTCGACCGAAATTGATGAAAGTGGAGTATTGAAAATCTATTAGCTGGAATTTTAGAGTCTATTGGTTGATGTTAAAAATTCTTCAACTTTTTCAACATGCTCTATTGCTTTACAACTCGCTATTGAAGAATAAGTTAATTCTCTGTGGTTAGAGATAGGAGCGTAAAATATTGAAAAATTCTATTTGTATTTGATACAGATTAATATAAAATGTTCACTAGTTTCTGATATTTGACAATATGCACACATAGGAGAATCTGTTTGTTTAAAAAGGAATAAATATCTTTTTAATTTTGCTCGCAACTTATTAAGACTTCTGTATTTCATTTTTTTCTGCCTGTCTATTATTTTCAAAGAAAAAAAATATAATTTTTTTCTTTTGCTTTTTTTCCATATTTTTTTGTTTATACTTTTGGTGGGGTTTTTTGAAATATGTTTAAAATCTTCCCAAAATCCAGAATAATATTCCCTGGTGCTGGAAAGGTTTACTAATTTATCAAATTCATTTATCTCTATTCCCTTGTGAGCTGGACCCCAAAAGAATGAATGGATTAACATTTGGAACACCTTGTAAAGTTGAAATTAAATTTAAATTATCATTTGATTTCCCATTAACATTTTTGGATACTTTTAAAACTGATAAACTGTTCGCAGGGAAAAATAGTTTTCTTTCTTCAGTAACCCCAAATTTTCAACGCAGTCCATATGGCTATTGCTTCAGCTGTGAAAAAAGAAATCATTTTTTCAGTAAGTAAGTAACTTTTTTTTGGGGGATCAAATTCCTATTGTTGTTTGATTAGTATTTTTTGAGCCATCTGTTGCTATTATGATGCTGTTATTAAAATTTGTCTGAATGTAATCAATAAACATATTTTACAATATGAACTCTGGTAGATTCCTGTTTTGTGAAACGGCAGCTCATGAGTATAGATGTTTACTTTGTGATTTTCGTAGAACGGTGGAAGAGGGATCCACTAAAGAATGTCCACTTTAGAGATACACAGCACTTGGAGCAGATTGATTGCCTTTTGAAAATCTTTGGTAAGGATTAGGTAGCCGCGGTAGCTTAACGGTTAAGGTCACTAACTCCAAACTGGTATATCATGAGCTCTCGTCCTAATGCCACCAAATCGGCCTAGCAAGGCTGATGCACGTTAAACCTGTAGTAACTCAAAGTCTTAGCATTGGCTTGGTGTAGAAGTTAAGAGAGTGCTGTGCCAGCTCAGGTGTCATCCTCGCTATTTGACCATGTTTAAAATTACGAGATCTGACGGCAATAATCCTGGTATCCTCCAATGTTGGTAGCGATATGATCACAAAATATTTTAGTCCATGTCTTTTACGCTTAGTAATTTTGTAGCCTATTCGATATAGCGCGTAGTCGAAGTGTCATGAGATCGAGCTCTGACGCAACCGAAGTCACACCGTGTACAGAGATTGAATCACGTTATATCTGTCGAGGCTTAAAACCTTACCATTGGCGTGGTGTGGAAGTTAGAAAAAAGGATAACAGTTCAAACGTTCTCTTGACTACGTTTCAAATTTATGAGGCCTGTAGCCCTGGTGCTGCTTTTCAGTGCGACATTTAATAAGTACTCACTTATCTACTCGGAATGAGAAAGTGAATATTAACGTCGCGCTATTCAGCTACTTGAGGGCTTTTCGTCAAGTGACGAGGACGAACCTGAGCTGACACCCTCTCTCCTAACTTCCATATCAAACCAATGGGAGAACGTTTGAGCCTCGACATCCTCTGTCCGGCGGGTCTTCGTCGGTACTAGGCTCGAGCTCATGATACACCTACCCCGAGTCCATGACCTTTACCACTAAAACACTCAGAATCATGACCTTTAAAATGAAGTTACTATAATGGAGCTGGCAATGCAATATACTGATATATACGGTTTTCCATACAAGAAATGAGCAAAGGAAGTAAAAGTATTAACAGTGATTCTTCTGTGTGTTGCATTTTTTATCCCAAACTTTAATATTTGTTTTAAATACGACAAGCATTTTTTACAATCATTTGGTTTCTCACACACTCCCTTTTAACGAAGGATATTCCATTAGAGAATATGATTCGATACGTAAGCGTTAACATTTTATCAATTATGTGAGTTTGTGATAATCATAAATAGAGGTAATAAAGGCTGAATAATAAAGTGATACTCTCATTTTAAGATTTGCAATGCAATATTTTTATAAGAAAAATAATTTCTAAAGTATGAAAAGTGTTTAAATTTTTTTAAGTAAACTATTAGTTGAAAAAAAATGAACTTTTTTCCCCCAATGTGTCTTGTTTAATCTTCGCTGTATTTCGGTTATTGTACTACCTTTTATATTAGATAAAACATCGATTAAGTTAAATAAGATTAGCAAAACAATCATCGAAAAAATATCGATCGTTGTTCGATCGATATAAAAACACAAAGGACGTCTTCAATTTTGAGCATTAGATGTTATGGTTTCCAAAAATTCCTTGCTATCTGTCCTTACATTATATTAATAATTGGTTTTTGATATTTCACATGTTTAGCAATTTGTTCATTAAGAAAAAAGAACTAAAATATTAAATATATCTAGCTTTCTTGTTAGCAATATGCGATTTACTTTATTTTATTCGTACTTATGTATTACTAAATGAACCCGGCAGAACCTGCCAGTCTAAATTATAACAGCTTGTAAATCAAATTTAATTTCATTAGAATTTTAAATAATTTTATTTATATAAAATAAAAGTTAAACACATCTAGCACAACGGAAGTGAATAAACAACACTTTTGGTTTTACGATTTGATGCCTTCCTTGTCATTGTGAAAGGAAGGCACATAGGAAATTGTAACTGCTTTAAATGAAAGGGCAAACCAGTAGAGACCACCGGAATGCGTGGAATCAGCATGTCTTATCCTTTACATTTACCATTAATTGTTTCAATCGCATTCGATGTCATTTTTTGTGTGGAAAATCTGGTTCCTTTACATAACTTTGGTGTCTTCAGGTTCCGAAAAAGTAGTATAAGTGATCCAGTATTCAACTCCAGTTTGTGCCGTAGTATTTACACACAATGGCTCCAATGAATTTACAAATTCAACTGGATAATTAACAGCATCACATCCTCTACTATAATTGTATCAATATTTTTGTATTCTGTAACTGCACCAGGAATTTTGAATTGAATCCTACAATTGATTCGATTATCTGCATTGTTCTTCAGGGGAAAGAAACCACGCTCACAGAGACAGTCATGTTTTCTGAAGTTATTGGTTATATTTGGGAAACCTGTTATTAATAAATTGAAAACATGCTTTCAATGTTATTGATAACAGAAGTCCTGTAGAAATGTTTTCAGTGCTGAAGGATCAATCGGAAGTTTACCTTTGCACATGTCTAAAAGCTGCTAGGCAAATGTTTGCGCAGAATCTTCTCCAAGCAAATGCACTCGCATGTTAGTCGATAGTGTTATTTTCTTCACGTGCATTCAAAGGAATGAATACTTGAGACACGTTCAGCTCGTCTGCTGGTGTTGACCTTGGAATAACGGGCAAAGTTTGACGGGAAATCTCCGGCATGCAGAATCACAGCTCCACTCATTGGACGTTGGTTGTTTCGAAAATCTCTCAAAGGACTTAAGCACTTCATCTTACTCTATGAGCCATGATACATTCATCCCAGATAATGAGTCGACATGTTTCAAATACTAGATTCTTTTCTAATGTTATAAATAAGGTTTTCAGCTATATTTAGATTGAATGCGCAGTACGTCCTCCATCAAGTAGCGTTGCTGCAATACCCGATGATGCTACATCCACACCTTTAATAGCAGCACATACCAAGCGTTTCTTTCTGAAATTTTAAAGTGCAACAATGCAAGCTTAATGTAGCCATTAGACCAATGACAACATCACGATGCAATACATAATCGCTGCTTTTATGGTAATCAAATAACTCATTCTTGATATTGACTCTAGTTCTCAACAGGACGTCGTATTTAAGTTTCGCCGAACCGCTCGGAGGTTTCGGGTTTGAAGAGGCTCTTATCCAGTTAGTTTCTAAGCGCGCCTCTCGGCTTTCAAAAGTTTCAGTGACTCAACGAACTGACTTTCATCGCGTATTTCTAGTTGATCTTCCAATGTTTGATATTTTTTTGTGGTATTAAAAATGTCTAGTATCCTATTCTTTAAACATTTGGAATATCCGAAAAATTTTAGTTAGTGAAAACAAAATTTCATCCCAAGCAATATACATTTTCCCTTTTGGATCCAATGGCGCAACCGCACCCCAATCGCCACCGTACAAACCGAAAGTTGTCAATCCCTTTCATGGTGGCGGGAAAGGGCAACCCATGCCTCTCTTCATATTATGTCGCCAATAGTTTGCGGTAATACACAAGTACCGTTACATTTTAAACGGTTGCGTTTGGTCACCGAACAAAGGCACCCATAAAAGCACCTGGCATCCAAGATTCCCCGTTTTTTATATGAAAATATGGGTAATTGCGTATTATCCCAACCTATTGGTGACATTACAGGTACTTGATGACTATGCCGCTCAAAAATTGGAAATGGGGTTAAATTTAAAAATTGGCAGTTAAAATACGCGACCAAAAAAAGTCAGATTGAGAAAATGGGCGATTCGTGGAGCCAATTTGCTATGGTAACGCGTTAATATGCAAACATCTTTTTAAACTTACTCTTAAAATTGGTCAAAAAATTTGGGGGTTTTATTTTTCCCTTTAGGGCATCTTTTTATGCTCCTTTTCTAAATTTTTCTTTTCTGTGATAATGACCGGGAAATCATCAATTACTTTAAAGCGATTTTAAAAAAGAAAAAATTGTTCTTTGAATAATGATCGCAACCCCAATTTTGATCCTTGCTATACTGAACATGCGTCGTGATATTATATTCAGAACTAAATTCATTATTCATGATTGAAATTATTCACTGTTGTAGATATATATTCATAAAACTACAATCATCGAAACATTCATTTTTTGATTAAATTTTTACCAACAAGAATGAAGTATAAAGTAAGATTTTATAAGAGTGTGCGTGTACTTTTGTATGCAAGTAAGTGATATTTCTTTGGCGTAAACAAATTAAATCTTTCAGAGCAGTGGTTCGGCGAAAGGGGGTCACGAGCAGAGTTGAACAATACTAACCTTCAGTCAATAGACAAACCAGAATAATGTTTTAAAAATAAATTAAACCCCCCGCACGGGACAAAAAGGACCAATATGGGGTTGCAATGATCTGTCCCCGAATTTAACAAAGATTTTCGTGTACGTTCTAGGAACCAAAGAAAAGGTTCGCTGACGGAGTGTATAGCCAGTGGTAGAGCATCGGCTGGATCGAAGGCCGTCAAACCGGTGCCTTCTTCAAGGAAGTAAGAGAAATATTTTTCTGAGAATTTCGAAGGCGGGAATGATTTGACCCTTTCTGTATATTTCTAGACAAAGGATTTTCGCATCTGTCACTGTGCGCGAGCATTGCAAAAGTTTGCCCTCATCCTATTTCTCAGACGCCCCAAAAGTATAAATTCAAAAAGAAAATTTAACTACTTGACAGCTAAGAATACAGCAAATACATTAGTGTTTAAATATAGTACGATACCAATTTTCACAGGGATCGGTTAACCTAAATAAAAGTTGATACGCTGCAGCAACCCCTGATGGCGAGCTTTAACAAAATAACGGAAACAAATTATGCACGAAAAAAATACATGTACATGCCAATATTCAAGGCGATTGGTTGAACATTACGGAAATTGATACGCTGTTGCACCGAGAGGTGGGGAGCTGCATCAATTAGGATAGCACAAACAGTTTTCAAAATATACACATGTTGAACGGTACTGGAGGGAAAGGAGGTCATACACATAGATTAAACAGTACAAAGAAATAAAGGAAAACTTTTAGAAATATTTTATTAAAATTAACAATTAAGAGTAAATAGAAAAATAGCAATGAATAAATGTGCTACGTAGTCTCAAATTGTAAATATTTCTAAAACCAGAGTCTTCGTACATCATGCACTTCCGTAATACATTAAGATTGTTTGTCGTGTTCGATGGCTTCATCTTCGTTCTGTACAGGAGTTTGGCTATTTGAGTAACCTTCAGGTGGTAGAAAGGCAATTATTCGCAAGTAATTAGGGAAAGATAAATATCTAGCTGGATTGAAAGGCATCCCGATTGCTTCTAGACCTCTTAAGTGCCAATAGTAGTGGAATATCCTAAAAAGAAACTATACAAAAGAAACGGTTAGCTAGGAATATACATCGATATATATATATATCAATCATATGATTGATGAACTACTCCTCTTTCAGTATATTTAAAATTTAATATTGTATAACTACCACTTAGAAATACACCACACGGCAAGAGCAGAGAAGTCAAGGTTTTGAAGCCATGGGCCAAGAGATCTTAAAATTATACAAGTTCCGGAGACCCTACACAAAAGTAAGCCTTATCCATGACATTAAAAGTAGGCAGTGTATAGCATATATTGCTTACTCATACAGTTATTAAAAATAAGTGTACAAGTCACAATTTCACAAACCCTGGCATACACCGGCTTGACCAATGGCCGCATTTAGATTAAATGATTGTTTATGGTATTGGGTCCAGACCTAGACTACGGAAATCCCATAATAGAGTCTTGCCACTTGACATACATTTACCTGTACCCACCGAGGGCGAGCGCCCTTGGCCCGGCCCATGCCTTAACACGGTCCAAACTTCAAGTATTAATATTGAAGCAATTCATCTCTATCATGCAATTCAGTATCGTAATATATTACAGGGAACCAGAGCTTTACATTTTGCGTTAAACTGTATACTGTTTGTCGAATAAAATCACCGATTCCCGTAATACCTCTTCGAATTCTTAAGTATTTAACCTAGTGCAATGTTCATTCAGAAGTGTCCAGCATTATGTCTAGGTTTATACCACCATTTAAGAGTCAACTGTCAATCGAATACGTGCCTAGGTTTGCGAGATTGTGAGCGACGCATAGTTTACATGAATTATCATTTGTACGAGTATTACATTTCTACCATATATCATTAGCGAAACAGATTGCCTAGGTCCTCATTAACTCTTGCCTTAGAAGGTCCTCGATTAGAGCCATTATGACGGACCTCGTTATTTCACAACCTTCCATATGGTACGCATTTAGGGGCACCTGGATTCGATAGAAACGCCGGTTATAAATTCGTGATCATGAGCACTCTGCCATCAAGGGAGAATTCTAATTTCCTTAAGTTCAGGAACATTTCTACTGCAGGTTCCCCATTACTAATGTATCACCATTTTATGAATGTCGCTTTCAGTTTTACTCTCGCCTTCAGTAAACCTGCACGCGTATCCGTTTAATAAACCATGTTGCCATTGTTATGAGCATGGACATAGTTTGAACTCTGAATTTATTCTTTCTACATGATTTTCAGCAACCTCTTGACATGAATTGATCTAGCCATCGCGTCATAACCTTGCTATAAAGATAAGTTTCCAGTGAAGAGAGGTGGATTGGAATAATTGTCGCAAGAACCATATTTGGTAAAAATTCAAACGTTCATTAGATTTCTTATAGTAAAGAAACTAAATTTTACCTAGATGTAATGTCACACGAGAGATTAACACTGTACAAATAGTGTCAAGAGTAAATAAAATGATTGCTCGTCTATCAACATCACACTTCGGAACACAAGGGCTACAGCAGATTGGAGTTGCAATTTTAAATTTATGTCAAATTACTAGGACGGGACACAAGAGAACGCAAAACTTAAAGCTTGACAGATTGAAAAAAAAGAGTTCCGTTATTCTTTGATAGATTAGTACAAAACAGGTGAAACTAACACGACTACATTCGATGCTGGTCAAAAAGATGGGAATGTCAGCGTCGAAAGAATCAAGCATGCGCAAAACCAACGTACCCAAATATGTGCCTAAAATTTTATAAACCCTTGGCAACAGACGTGTCCGACAATTTTCCCCAGTTATTCACTGTTATAGGTATTAAGTACCTTAACAAATGGCCCCATGAACCCCTTTTGGTTTTTAAATGCCAAAAATGGTTGGTCATTGGTGTTTTTTCAAAAAGGAAAGTTGAATATTAACGTCGACTGTTCAGCTCCGGGGGTTTTTGGCAGGAGCACGTCATTTTGAACCATGTTCAGTGCGTGGACGACACCTGAGCGCCCCCACCCTCCCTTTCAACCCCTCCCACACCAACGGGAGGACGTTTCAGCCCACGATTTAACGTGCATCGCTGCCCCAGGCGGGTCTTTGGGACGGGTAAACAGTGACAAGGCAACCCACGGTCCGATACCTATACCACCCCCTCCGGGGCCTCAAATAAGGGGAAAAAAAAAAACTATAATGAAGGTCGAAATGGGCATCCCTCTGAATTCACAAATTAAAATATTGTTCGAGCATAGGATATCGAGATACACAATGAAGTGAAAGCATCCCAAACTACCGAAGCAAAATTCCCGCGGGGTAGACAGGGGCGCAAATTCCCTTTTAAAAGGGGGCCTTAAATTTTATCAATTGCCATTACGAAAATTACTGGCTCAATGTCGCAAAGTAAAGATAGTTCCCCGATTTATGCAATTTTTCGGTAGGAAGGCTTCCGTGGGCAAAAAAATGGGATTTTAGAAAAAAATCCACTCTAACATTATCACCTCTACACTTTGTCTTTAGGAACACTATTGAAAAAGCACTTAACTGGCCACGAGTTCATTGAAAAGCTGGGTAGTCAAGATGTTAAGAGTCTACCGATTAGTAGCAAGATAAAATTAGGAGAGACTTACCACCAAGTATAATGCGAGGGCAATTCCATAGGAAATGTAAGGTAACGCAAGAAATATGTCTTGTTTCGTGAGAAGAAAGAACACTGGAATTACCATTCCAAGAAGGACAAAAGCGAAGCACGCCATTAGCACATCTCTTGTAGTTCTAGCTCCATTATCCGGCTGAAAGAAAATTCAAACGAGTTTAATGAAGTAGAAGGAATACCGCAATTCAAATATTTTTAAGGAACATGAACACATGAGGGGTCCCTCCCCCCCAAAGTTTTATGGTATACACGTTTTAAAAGTCAAAGTTATTAAACCGATGAAATACGAATCTATGGAGTTAAACGAATATCAGGACTTACGAAATTTTCCCCTGTAATAATTAAAGTTTCGTCGAGCTTTTCTACAAGTAATGAGATATGCATTAAAAACAATACGTGCAGCAACCATTTTATTGCAGCATAAAATAGAAGGCAACGTAGGCAATCTATACATTAAGTTGACAAGTTTTAGAGCAATTCATTGACCATTTGAATTACAATCTCAAATTCGGCAACGCTTAACAAGCCATTGTGATCATTTATGTTGCATTCACTTGCAAGAATTATTTAACCCCTTCGCGACGGGTAGTGAAAATATGCATTTTAGAAAACGCTCTGGTAGGCCGTGCGATGCATATAACTTTTCAGCTGGAATGTTTTAATGACCCAGATGGCACCCATTCCTTTTATTGAAACGAACCCAGAATCCCACCTTCAGTTTGCTTATATTCTTCCTGGATTTGGTAGTTTGCTAATCAGCTGTGGCGGGAATAATCGAAATGTAAACAAATAGCTCGTAAAATTTCCACTTGTTTTAAAACATTCGCGTTTCTAATAACTCTCCCAATGCCTTAGTATCTTTTACTTGCGAGTGTGGAGTGTTTTAGCGTCAGTTCTGTTACAGTTTTTGTTGCTTTCGGATATAATTCGCGTACTTTTATTTCAAAAACGCTGACTTTAGGTCATTTGATTGTTTTGAAGGCATTTTCCTAATCTTAATATGAACAAAAAGGGGTGAAAAAAAGCTAAAGTGTATAGTCACAAACCTTGTGTAAATAAAAAACGACAAATTTCAATGCTTGCAAATCATACAATGTAGGACCTCGCGTTTCTCCATGCTTCGAGGTTTTCCACACTCAAACTTCATTTTAATTTTGCCATTTCTTTTTGTAAATCTTGGTAGTAATTTTTATTAATTTGAAAGTGTATTAATGTGTTTCGTCGATGAAATTTTTGGAAAAAATTGAATAGTGCTGACGAAATTTTCCAAGCTAAGTCACATTTTCTTATATAATTTCCTGCAAGTTAAAGGAAAATGTTATTACATTCTAGTTTTAATGTAACTGACAACATGTGTAATAATCTAAAGGTGTACCAAAAATTACGACGTTAGGATTGAAATTTTATTTATGCTTTTTTCTTAAGTTAGGCATAGCGACGAAAACACCCCGTCCTGAAGTGCAAGTCCTTACGCATTCACTCCGTCCTGAAGAGGTTAAAAGCCATACTACTTATATTCAATCATTAGAGTGTATTAATGTTGCCCTATAAAGCAACTCTAAGACTACTGGTAGCCGACCTCTTACTTTTGCATCAGGGTCAAGGGATGACGTAAATACCCAACCCGTCACTCCCTCTTCGAGCTTCTAAACTACGCTAACGGGACACAGAGCCTCAAATTTAACATGCATCAGATTCTCTTCACTGTATTAGAACTCGAGACACCTGCTTTAGTCCCTGATCCTAACCACTAGGCTACTCTGAAGCCATTTCAATCATCAAGATTAATACACGGAAAAAATTTTGTTCTTTTAATAATGGAATTTACATCTAAATACTCATCTTTGTGATTTAATTATTTCACATTAAATTTTAAAAACCTTCAGAGACTTGTACAAAACACATAATTCATTTAAAACAACCGAATATATTCTGAAGTAGATTTATTTCCATACTTCAAAGAGTATGCGTTTTAGAATTTTTACTCCTTCTCCGAAGAGTAAATCTCAAATGGAGAAAAAAATGGAGTATGATACTTTAAATATACAGATGATTCATTTTAAGTAACCGTATAATTACGACATGGAAGTATATTGTTTTCTAGCATCTCATTAGAATATTAAAGTTTTTGAAAAATCATTAATCGGATAAGTAGAGTCAAAATTTCCCATTTATAACTAAAGATAAGTTTTTCAATCCTATTAAAAACTCCCCCCCCCCATCATGATTTTACAATCAATACGTTAAGACATTTTAAGAGATAAAAACCTGTAAGCATTAATGGAGATTTATTGTACTTTTAACCAATATTGAACTGAAGCACCAGTTTAATCTTTAGAACTGAAACGCAAGACAATTTATAAATATCAATTTCCAATTGGAAATGATTTAAAACGTTGATTTGGGGGAGAAGATGAGTTGCATGTAGCATTATTTTAAATTTGAAGAGGAAGTTGTGTGTCCTCTTTAATACTTATTTCCTAGTTAGTTTCAAAATGAAATCTGTTCAGGAAGGTCAGCTTCAGGAATTGAATAAGAGTATATTAAAGTTAACATGCTACAACAGAGCTATTGACCGAGGAGAACAATGGCCATATAGATTCTAAATAACACCCATTATAAACAAGTTAGTACTTCATACTTTCCCAATTACGGAAAAACTTAAACTCTAGTTTTGTGTGCTTAGTTCGAAAAATCTATTAATGTTCTGCTAGATTGTTCCTAGAAATGGTTCAAAATTTTAAACACAATAGAAGAGTAATTTAATGAACTTTTTACAACATCATTACCAATAGAAATTTTTAAAAGATATGTCGATAACAGTTTAGGAAAATAAACTTACATAAACACGCGCAACGTGTATAGGGTATCCAGACGGTCCGTACAGAGAAGAGCCAAGAGAAATAAACGAGTGCATAGTTCACCCTGAATAGCAAGAACTGAGATCAGGTACAATACGTTTCTGTTTGTTTATATTTTCTTTGGCCATGATGGCACACATGCGCAAATAACGAAATTGAAACTATGGAACACATCATAATCAAATTAATCACCAGGGGAAAAAATGCATTACGTTAGAGTGGCTCTTCAGAATTAAGTGTGTGCACGTGGTAGCCTAGTGGTTACAGTGGCGAACTCGTAGCTAATGCGTATTGAGTTCGAGCCCGACTGCCACGGAAGAACCACCTTGTAGAAAAAATGACGCACATTCAATCAGTCGAAGCTCAAGGTCCTCCAGTTTGCATAAGTGGAAGTTTGGAGTGGGGTTTGCCAGCTCAGGTGTTCTCCTCTTTACGTGACCGAGGTTCAAAATTATGAAATTTGTCCCCAACCCCCTTGTGTTGCTTTTCAGGGCGAGGTTAATAAACACATACTCATTTATAACAGATGACAAAACAGAAACAAGTTTAACTATTTTTATAGTAATTATTTTAAGCCTTCTGTACCTAATATTGATGATGATACGGTATCCATGACGGGATCAAATCAGATAGAACCATGGTTCTAGATTAACGTTCTGGCAATCTGTTCATTATTGTCCAAATAGAGATTTATTGACGAAAAGAGGACGCCTATTCCTTGTAGAGCAGCAAGAATACCTCGACAGTCAAAAATATGAGCAGGTGCTAGCTCTGTATCTAAACATCTATCACAGTTCCTATATATATATATATATATATATATATATATATATATATATAAACATCTTTCACCATCCCTATCAAACTTCATTCCTGTAATTGCCTGTTCTTAGCCTAGCAATAGTTTTTGTTATAAGGCGGTCTCCACTTATACTACAGATTTGATACTTTACAGTGCCTAATATTAAAGTAAGCATATAAATTTACGAGGAATCTTAGGTTGAATGTTTATGACAACAACGTGAATGAGTATTTGTTAGTGTCGGACTGAAAAGCAAAGTGTGGGTTATTTGGGACGGGCCTCGTAATTTTGAGCCATGGTTAAATGACGTGGACGACACATGAGCTGGCAGTCCTCTCGAACTACCACACAGCTCAACGAAAAGACTTTGAGCCTCGATTGTTATAATGCGTATTAGCGCTTCAACACGAAGGGTCTTCAGTTACACTAGGAATTGAAGTCATTACACAACCGCCCCGAATCCATGACCATGATCTCTAAAGTATGAAGAAAAAAGACGTTATATTGTGATTAACCTCTTAATTATAAGCAATTATCAATTGGCATTAGTTGAGCAAGTAACTTACTGAACTCTTCAAATTTTTACAGCAAACCAAAGCAAGAACTTTGAGTCTCACTGGATTTAAAGTACGTTAAGCCTTCTGCACGACAGATATTTAGTGCCAAAAAGACTCGAACCAATGATTCGATAGAAACGATACTAGTCACGAGTTTGTGAATGTTACCACAGTTTTGAGTGAGTGAGCTAGGAAATATTTACGTCGCCCTATTCAGCCACATGAGGGCGTTTGGGGACGGGGACTTCGTAATTTTGAAACATAGTTAAATGACAAGGACAACCCCAGAGCGGTGTAGACCAAAGTGCACATTTAACTTCATCCTTGTTTTACTCCAACCATGATTAGACCTGGTGAGCTAAAATTTTTCTATACTCTTCTCAGTGAGCCTTCCTTTTTAGGGTTCCGATTGGTCAAGTAGAAAAATGACGCGGCTGACCATATAATGACAGATCCACCTTCATGGTTGACAGTTTAAAGTAGACAATTCCAATTCCACACTTGTGCAGGTGTCCTCCAAACGTGCACCCGGGCTGCGGTAGCCCAGTGGTTAAGGTATCGGACCATGGCAGGCATGTCATGAGTTCGAGCCCAATACCACTGAAGACCCGCCGTGTAGGGCAGCGATGCACGTTAAATCTGTCGAGAGCTGAAACGTCCTCCCGTTGGTGTGGTAGTTAGGAGAGGGGGTGCCAGCTCAGGTGTCGTCCACGTCACTTGACCATGGTTCAAAATTACGTGGTCCGTCGCCAAAAGCCCTCGTGTAGCTGAACAGTGCGACGTTAATATTAACTCAAACTCAAACCCAAACGTGCACCCATCCTGCTGTTGGCAAAAGTGTGAAAGATGATTCATCAGATCATATATTACTTTCTTTTTTTCCAATCTACCAGGTTTTATGAATGTGACATCACTGTAGATGACGTTTGACATTAGCATCTCTAACAAGTGGCTTGAGAATTGTTGCTCTGCCGTAAATATTATGTTTCTCAACGTATCTTCTGACTGTAATTACTGACACTGGATAATACAAGCAATGATTAAACTCTGCTATCAGTTTTTCTGCAGTTTTTCGCTTTTTAGACATTACAATCCACTTCATTACCCGTCGGTCTATTTCACTGAGCTTCTCTTTCTGTCGACTATTTTGCTTTGCCAAGCTTGTCTTACAGCGCTGTATGTATGCTGTCATGTTAGGCATCTAACCTCTAGAAATGCCTAAAAGCTGGAATGATTCGGTCATATTTATTCCAGCTGGGAGTACCATACTATTTGGATTTTAAAAATTTGAGAGGTCCGATTTTTTTTTATGCTTTATAGATCCATATCCCTGAGACGTGAAGAAACGGGATATTTTATGCTTTTGGGGGGAAAAAATTCAAGACTTACAGAACTTCAATAAATCTATCACATAACACCAGAATATATACATTTCTATTTATAGAAGAAGCAAGTAGCTATTATTATATTTTAAGACTTACCAAGCGCATTCAAATTTTTCACTTTTATTCACAGGTCTTTCTATTATTTTGATAACCACTTTTATTTGGATTTGCTTGATATGTAAAACATTACTTTTTAAAACTCGGATTTTTTGTCATTCTTTTAATCTGGCAGTGAGTTTAGTGTTCTTCATCTCACCTTACTTCCTTGGCATTGACGTACCATTTCATTTGCTCTTTTTGTGTAAGATTTTATAACGAATCAAAACAACAGCTTAAGAAAAAGGAATTAGTTTCCAAAATTGTTAACATTATTTCTAACTTGTATTCTTAACATTATTTCTAACTTGTATTCTTAACATTATTTCTAACTTGTATTCTTAACATTATTTCTAACTTTTGTATTCTTAACATTATTTCTAACTTTTGTATTCTTAACATTATTTCTAACTTTTGTATTCTTTAAAATTATTTTTCTAACTTGTATTCTTAACATTATTTCTCTCTAACTTGTATTCTTAACATTATTTCTCTCTAACTTGTATTCTTAACATTATTTCTCTCTAATTTGTATTCTTAACATTATTTCTCTCTAACTTGTATTCTTAACATTATTTTTTTAATTTGTATTCTTAACTTTTATTTCTTTAACTTGTATTTTAAAATTTTTTTATTTTTCAAAATTACTTTTAACTTGTATTCTTCTTTTTTAATTTTTTCTTTTTTTCTCTAGCGTATTTTTAAACATTATTTCTTTTAACTTGTATTCTTAACATTATTTCTCTCAACTTGTTTCTTAACATTATTTCTCCCCTAACTTGTATTCAACATTTTTCTCTCAAACGTATTCTTAACATTATTTCTTTTTTGGTTTTTAAATTTTTTAGCTTTTTTTTCTTTTTTTCTAATTTTTGTATTCTTTTAACAATTTGGCCAAAATTTTATTTCAATTTTTGAAATTTTAACATTTTTTTCTAATTTTTGTTTTAACATTTTTTTCTAACTTTTGTATTCTTAACTTTTATTTTCTAACTTTTGTATTTTTAAACATTTTTTAAAATTTTTGTGTTTTTAAAATTATTTCTAATTTTTTTGTATTCTTAACATTTTTTCCCTAATTTTTTGTAATTCTTCAATTTTTTTCCCTAATTTTTTGTATTCTTAACATTATTTCAATTTTTGTATTCTTAAAATTTCTAACTTTTGTTTTTTAACATTTTTTCCCTAACTTTTTGTTTTTTCTTTTTCTGGCTTTTGTATTCTTAACATTATTTTAATTTTTTTGTATTTTTAACATTATTTCTAACTTTTTTTTTTTGTTAAACACAAATTTTTCTAATTTTTTGTATTCTTAACATTGTTTCTAACGATGAAATTCATTACAGAACCTCGCAGTTTATAAATATTGAAAGGTTGTCGGTTTTTTAAAAATTTTTTCCATTATTAATTTTTCAATAAATGAAATTTTTTATTCAAAAATAAAATTTAAAAAAATTACAATTGGGGGCATTCAAAAAAAAAGGAACGTTTCCGTTGCCGCCCTAGGGTCCCCATTTTTTTAATTTGGTGCCCCGATTTGCTTGGCATCCAGTGGGGCCCCAGCCATCACAACGGGAATATTTCCACGTCCCGTTTTTCGATATTCGAATTTAAAATGTCCCTGCAATTGAAAATCCGTCAGTTGTGGGGTGCGGTCTGTGATACGGTTTTTTTGGGAAAAAAACCAAAAACCTAGGGAAATTTTATCGGCAAGTGTGGGGAAGTGTAGGGAAAACCCAACTTGAATGAAAGTTCAACCCAATTTTTGCATTCAGTTTAAAATGGCCAAACTAACTTTCCCACGAGGGAAGAAAGAGTGAACGCCTTAGAAATTTGGGACTGAAGAACTGGTCGCTAAAGTTGATGAAAAGATTCGTGAAAACCGCCGTTTCACAAAAAGGGGACTTTCACCCATTTTCCACAAGTTACATGGATTTTTGTTGTTTGAAATTCCCCCAAAGAGCTAAGGCTACCGAAAATTTTTGTGCAAGATGGGGGGAAATTGCTTATAAAACAAAACCACCAAAAAGGCCCGGGGCTATGACTTTTCTGGGGGCCTAAGCCGGCATGGGGGTTAATTCTAGATCGAATCGTAACTGGGGATGAGACGTGGGTGAGACACGTGAATTGCGAGACAAAATTACAGTCCATGCAGTGGAGTCATACAAGTTCCCCAAAAGACCAAGAAAATTTTTGCAAACCTTGTGACCAAAGAAGATTATGGTGACTGTGTTTTGGGATAGGCAAGGCGCGCTTTTGATTGATTTTCTCGAACGTGGTGATACAATAAACTCTGAGCGGTTCTGTCGAACTTTGTGCAACCTTAGGAGAGCAGTTCAAAACAAGCGCCGTGGAAAGTTGACGTCCAAAATTTTGTTCTTGCACGACAATGCCCGACCACACATGGCCCAAAAAACACTCAAAGGAACTCCTTAAATCATTCAAAAAGGGGGGTTTTCCCCCATCCGCCCAATAGTCCCCATCTTTTAACTGGGGATTTTCACTTTTCTTCCCAAAAATAAAAAAAACTGGCTAGCAACACAGCGCTATGACGACAAGGAGCTGTGGGTGGGGCGTCACTAAATGGCTGAGATGGCAAAATGGCGGGGAAATTTTATGACAAAAAAAATTTCAAAAACTTGTCCTTCACTATGATAAGTGAATCAATTTGTTTGGGGGAATATATGTAGAATAGTAGAATTTTAGTTGCTCTTTCTGATGTATAAAAATTTTTTTTTTCTTTGTTGTTTCTTTTTTAAAACCCAAAACGTTCCTTACTTTCTGAATTGGTATAATTATTAGTATTATATTATGTAGTAGTATGTATAATTATAATATATATATCAGTTGTTCTTTTTGTAAAATGATTTCTTCTCAGCTTTCTGGACAACACAATTTTATTTAGGACAAACAAATAAAAATTATTATGAATACTCCACATAGCTAATACAATCTCAGATACCCCACACATTTTATTTGTTTCGGCGTGTTTCCCCTTTGAAAAAGAAATTTTAGGAGGAAGAGGGAAGACGCGTGGGCGCAGCACATCGTTATCCCTCCGCTAGAAAAAAGAATTCACTCTCTTCAACCCAATAATATTTTGTATTTATAGTTATTTTTTATTATATTTATAGTATTACATATGTTATTTACTTATAGTTACTATATTATGAGTATTATTATATATTACATTATTATTTTATTCTTTTTTTATAATTACTATTAAATTATATTCTGATTATTATATATAACTACTATTCAATCGTATTATATGAATATTATACGATTATTATTATTATTACCGTAAAATCCAGGGTGTAATGCGCACTTTCTGAACTGCTGATATTGAGAAGAGAAGGGAAAATTTTAAACGAGAAAGCCCGTACAACTACGGGCCATGCATCTAGTGTTTCTAAAGTTTGAAATAATACCTCGAATAAATGACTTCAAGTCATAAAAGTATTGAGCACTACATTTCAGATTTTTTTGGTATAAATGAGGGTGCGTGTTATACGGCGAATATAGCTAAAAATTAAATTGCAGCCTGAAAGTATAGGTGCGCGTTATACGCCGGATTTTACGATATATGTTAAGTAATACAATTATTTGTATATGTAATAAAATTGTATTATATTGATATTTATTATTAATTTATATTATTTTCAGTCTATTCTTATATTCTGCATTTTAAATTTATTTCAAAACAGTTCTTTATAATTATTTTCTTGACGATTTGTTCCCGCTAAGCCACCATCTTTGATTCCATATCATACGACAACAAGCACTGCTTGGCTCGATTAAGGAATCGCGCCAAACAGGGCTTAGCGCGTAGAACCCCTATATCAAATTAGTTTATGATTATAAAAAATAAATATCAAGTGTTGATGTAGTCAAATAATTGTGGTTGTGAACTTGTAGCCTGTGTTTTCGTCTATTTACGGGCTCAAATCCTGATGTCGCTTCATGAAAAATCTTTAGTGGTGACTGATACATGGTAAATTTACAGAGACTCGAAATCCTCACCTTTTAAGTGGTGTGAAACTTTAGGGTCGGGTGCTATGTCAAGTGTCTTTCTTTTCACTTCATAGTAATTCTAAGTTACGAGTTGCGTTACTGGTGGCTATGCTACTCAATTTCGATACGTATGATGATTATTATCCTAAATGACTTTTCAGATACTAACAAGTATAAAGCATCGGTATTTTCTAGATGAGAGAAAGGTTATTTTACTTTATATAGAACCCCGAACTGACATTTTCTATTTCAATTATTCACACATGACTGTCAGTTATGAATGAAAACTGGTAAATGCGTATGATATACCGTCTACTAATTTCGCCAAATCAAAAGACGAAATTTGTCGATGGTGTAGTACACACAAATACTTGAAACATGATTAAGTGGAGAAATGTTAAACTTTAATAAGTGAGAGCTTAGTCTTTCTGTGTTGCTTTAGACTGTTTATAAGCATCGCAAATTGTTTAACGAATATACACCCTCTACAATCGCATTAAACTTTCATTTATTCTCGATGTCCGCCATAAATAACCCATTTCGTAGCCAATGTTCGTTAAGGTATCCGACTACGTTCGGAACCCTGATTTTAAAAAAGCGCATAAATGTATACTTTTCATGATATTTAGTGTCACTTAGATTAGAATACTAAAAAATTTTTTTAAGGACTTTTGAAAAAAAATTTATTTAAATACAATATTTTGGCAAAAAAATTAGAATAACATTTTTTTCCAAATGTTCCCCTTTTTTAAAAAATGTTGTATTGTATTATTATTTTCCCGATATAGCTCGAACGCTGTAAAGAGGCAAAACATGTTTTTTAAAAAATTCAATTATTTTCAGAGTTCAACCATTTGAAATAATTAGGGGTATTTTTTAAAATTTCTCCTTTCTGTTTTCGTAAAACATGTATAAACCGCTTCAGTTATGTTTTTAAAAAATTCTAGTTGACCTCTGTAAAAGGTCTGAACTATGACGGGCAAAATATTAATACAATAAAGCATTTTTTACAAAAGAGAACTTTTGGGAAAAAAAAAGGTTATTCTAAGTTAATTTTTGTCAAAATTTATTTAAAAAATTTTTATTGTAATCTATTTTCCCAATTTTATATACATTGTCTAATCTAAGTGACATTAAATATCATAAATATTATCCATTTACACTCTTTTGCAAAATCACGGTTCTGAACGTAGTCGGATACCTTAAATAATAAATCTAAATCAATTCATTTTCTTTCTCTAATTGTTTCGTTTTGTAACGGGAAAAGTTTGTTTTTCAAAACGAAATAACGTCATGGAAAAGATGGTGGATTTTGTGTCGCAGGATAGTCATGATAAAAAGGGGGGCAAACTTAAAACAAAAACACGGCGTATTTTCAAATTTCAAGATTATTAAAATATTTTGAGGCCAGGCCGGCATAAAACAAGTAAACAAATATAAAAAATTTAAGATGAACTCACGCGTCCGGTTGAAACAGCGTATGAGTTCATATTGCGAATTTATTTATGTGCGATGATAATGTGTGTGTGTGTTTTTCATAAGTCAGCCTAAAAGAGGCAAAGGAAAAAGTCAAAGTTGATTCATGTAATAGGGTTCCTTCCAGGTATGGTAAGCCGTGGGACAAATTCGTGGGCCGACCAAATGCTGGACACATCGATAGCTAAAGGGGCCCTGAGTTACCTAGCTATACAGTAGTGTAAATGGCATTTAACCCGCGATCACTCGAGCGGGGTGTTCTGTACACCACTGCAACAAGAAAATCCTCCCCAGGATTCTAAAAGAATGCGCAGAGCCCCGATTTTTTCTGTACTGCTTTTTTGGGCATTGAACTTCGACCTGATGCAATCCTCTTTGAAAGTTTAATGTAAGACCATAAAAGTTTATCTGGGGGGCTGGAACTCCCCGAAGTTGAGCATTTCTATACAGTCTGCTCTGAATGTTCGAAAAATGATTAAAATATTATTTTTTTACTTTCTACTATCATTATCTTATTAATTATAAAGTGTATTTATTACTGGTATGTATGTTTTATACTGGGTTTTGAGAAAATATAAAATTATGTGTTTTAAAATGAAAATTTTGTATATTTAGCTTAAATTAATGTTAGTCTCATTTGTATGCAATAAATTTAATAATTTTATTTGTATAATTCACAAAAAACATCTTGTACTTTATAAATATGTATCATAATGACTTAATTTTATTTACATAATTAAATACACGTGTTAAAAGTTTGGGGTGTTCTCTACACCCCGCGAGTAACGACGGTAGCAAAAACAGGCGCGTGTGACCGCGGGTTAATAGTTTGATGTTACAACCATGTGCTGTGTGTGACATCATAGCAATGACCCAATGCCATTCTGCCTAAAGAACAGTTATTTTATTGAGGTCAGAAAGGCAAGAATGCTATCTGGGAGACGGCAGTGATAAACTCTACAACTCCTACTGCAGAACGTCCTTGGTGTCAAGACGGGTAGAAAATATTTTGTCAGTAAAGAAGGAAGTAAATCAGTCTGTGCTTAGGTCTCTCAGTCAGGAAATTTTGACGGTTGTAAAAATTCATAAATAGGCGAAAAAAGCTCCAATATATATGTAATATGTTTATGCTAATCAAATAAATATGTATTAATAACAAATTATTAATTTATAAAATATATCCACCTTTTATATTCAATAATTTAACAGCTACACTTATTGTCACTTATTGTCTGTACTCATCATCACGCGATTTCTGTGACACACGCGTAGTTACGCTCTCTGAAACAGAGGCACCATAGTTAAGTGGTTAATTATGTTTTGCATCTTGGAAGGTAGAGAAATTTTACTGTCGATAACTGTGTGAAAAATTTTGATTCTTATATATCTGCAGATGAAGAAATATTTTAAGTATAAACAATAGTAAAAGATTTATGTTCAGAATTCAATTTATAATCGAAACATATATATCTTCGACTGAATCTTAGAATTATTTTTGTTTAATATAATTCAAATTTTTATAATAAAATTTGTTGAAGTTTTAAAGGTAGCTAAAATGAACCATTCTTTTAACGGCATTTTTTTTCTTTTAGGTATTGTAAACTACATTTAAACTCTACCTCCCTTGACGATTAGTGACAGCCAGGGGTCACCACTTGTTCTTTTGAGAAGCGGGAACTTCTCTCGCCTTCTGCCCTGGATCACCCCCGAGGGATGGATTGCATCTCTAATCGAATGCTAAAACATCTCCCGTTGATTCCTATTTTTGAGCTAACGAATATTATTGACAATATTATCAAGCTCGGATACTTCCTACTTCAAAGGAAAACCGCAGCAGTCATCCCTATTCTAAAACCAGGAAAAGACCCGACGCGAGCGGACAGTTTTCGTCCAATCGCACTCCTATCAATCCTCGGCTAAGTAGCCGAAAAAATCATATTAAAAACTTTATTCTCATGTGAATGAACTAAATCTAATAATTCCGGAGCTACACGGGTTTCGACTTCCACCAACTCCTTAGAGTGGTGGAAGTGATAAAATCCGGTTTTAGAAAGAAAAATTCAACTGGTGCGGTTTTCCTAGATAATATTCAAAAGGCCTTCGACCGAGTTTGGTGAGGTCTCATCTACAAGTCGATCAAGTACGACTTCCCTCCCCCATGATCAAACTAATCTTCTCTTACCTAACGGACAGAAATTTTTGTCAGAATTACTCTACCTACTCTAGCCACAGACCCACGGAAGCGGGAGTGGCCCAGGGGACTCTCATTCCCCCTCCTCTTTAACATTTACGTGAACGACATCCTGACTCACGACAACACAATTTTATGCATGTTTGCGGACGACACAGCAATTTTGGCGACTCATACTGAACCCACACTCAATGACAGAGCTCTTAATAGGCATCTCATAGACTTAGAAGACTAGTTCTCCAAATGGAAAACTGCACTTAATGTTGCAAAAACGGAGGCGGTCTTCTTTACTATGAAACACCAACTGGCACCCATCAATTTTTCTACACAATGAACAAATCCATTGGCCTCAGCACACCAAATACCTTGGTGTTACGTTAGATAATAAACTCACTTTCAAACAACATATCACACGCATACGTGAGAACTTTATCAAAAAAGCTCACACGTTGTCCTACCTAATTAATAGATCTAAATTAAGTAGATTTAACAAACTATGCATATTTATACTCTACTTCTCAGACCAATAATATGCTATGCCTGTCCAGTCTGGGGATATGCAGCTAAAATACACATCCAGAAATTAGAACGAATCCAAAACATAACACTAAGACAGATCTAATGTGCCAGCTGGTATATGAGAAACTCTGCACTCAGGAAAGCCATTAGATTCAAAACAATCAGACAATTCATGCAAAAAATAGCAAAAAATTCTTTAACAAAAAAGATAATTCCGACAACACCTCGATCCAAAAAATCGAGAAGTACACACCTTCACGATTCATACACAGACCACGAACCATACTATTAGATTAAAAATTCACATATTGCTACATCATTCTGTAAATAACATCACTTTTCAATATTCGAGAACTTCCAAAAATCGCAACGACCAATAGGAGAGCCCCACTGGCCATACGGCCGCTGGCAACCTCCGCTCCCGGACGCGGTGACGGTATCCCAACGGGGACCGAAGTCGTCCAATTAGAACAACTACCAATCACAGAACTCCCTCTCGCAAACACGAGAAAGGAGCAAGGGACTGTAGATCTCATTCACACAACACATGTCACGATTAGCTGCTCCCCGATTGGACAAGCAGTCAACCAACCCGAGGCTCTCATTGACCGAAGGAATCTCAAGTTAATTCTAAATCTCGTGAAGCAGTAGTTTTGATAGCTTTGAAAAAAGCTTTTCTTTCTCCTTTTAATATAATGTTTTAAATTCATTTCGTGTACATTTTCTATCCAATATTATTAAATTAATTCTCTCAAACTCTTATTAAAATGGGCAAGTAATTAGTTGTCTCAAGTTATCCAAATATCAAGACAGGAGATAAAAGCCCTGACGGGCTAAGTGCTCTGTGAAAACCACACCAGCTACAAGGAAGACGTGTACACGTCGAATCAGGGAATGCCTGTTTCTCTTCTTTAGTCTTATAAATTATTTTCTATAACTACTTTAATAGATGTGTGTTGTTGTTCTATTAAGTGCCCCCCCCTTGCGTTGTGGAAAATTAAATATGATTTGTTCCTGTTATACTGCTTTCTTTATTTCCAATAAAACAGTGCTTCTCAAACTGTGGGGGGCGCCCCCCTAGGGGGGGTGATAACCCCGGGAGGGGGCGCGAGCATATTGAAAAGTAGAAAACAAAAGATTATTTAAGAAAATTATTAATTTATTGAAAATAAACAGACAAAATACATTGACATAATGAAATAATTTACACTGATATATAATTACATTTATAAATGTATGAGTACTGAACAATGTACTTTATAGTTAATTTAATAATACTAAGTTCAACAAAACAAGCTTAATAATCATCAGTGACCTCACAGGCTTGTCATATATAAAATTATGTGCAAAAATTAACACTTTTCTTGATAATTTGTACAGTTTATAATTAATCCCTGTTGACTCAAAAGCTACGTGGGCCCACTCCAATAATGCCACTGTTTTGCAATACCGCATATGTATCTGTATTTGGGAAGGGGAAGGAAAGGGAATAAATAATACAAATTATCTGAAGGCAAACCTCCGCACATGCTGGTACGCCAACACCCCGGAATACTCCATATGGCAGCAATGAAAATTTATTGCAAAGGACATGTCCCACAACGCTACCGTTTTATGTCGAAACCATGCACAGTCAAGCTCTGCGTGACATTTAACCGCACGCAAGGTTATTGGGTATGAGGCGCGATGAAAATTATTGTGATTGAACATTGGGTCGCAAGTATTGAAATTTTGAGAAGCACTGCAATAAAACTAAGACACGCGACATGAGGGATTGACATAGTGGCGCCCAACGTTTAAATCGCGCTGAACTGGGGAATAGGCTTCGCGCCAGAAATGCTGACCAACGTTTTCCTTGCAGATGGACATATATCACTTCGACCAACCGACCACGCGGTATGAGGGCCGGTAGGTCGTCCCTGGACAGTCAACGTGGAAGGCGATTGATCGTATTTTAAAAATTTTAGTATCGTCCTGATACCAACGAAAATTCTGATTTTGAATATCAATGGTTTTAGTATCGTCCTGGGATACTTCTCTTAAAAAGTGCTCGTCTTTAGCTGGAAAAATTATCGGCTTTAGTATCATTCCGATACTAAGCAAGAGACATAAAGTGCCTTTATCTATGAAGAAAATAATCCAAAGTGAAATTGTGTTGATTTATGTTTAAATTACCATCGTGATCAAGAAAGTGGTGTGCTTAAGAAATATGTAACATATTTTACACTTACTAGAAATATATTCAATATCGTTTTAAAGTACGCGAGTGTGGTGTTTACGAGATATCTGCTATTTTGAAAAAAAAAAACAATCTCATCCGAGATTATGTGTTACTGAAATCTTCATCTGTACTTGAAGAAAAAGGAAATTAAATCTGAGTAGATGTAACAAATCTTTTGTACAATATTGAGGAATATGATCATTTATCTTTCTTGAGATATTAGTATTTGTGTATTTTGTTTCAATATAATGCAATTTTTTAAATATAATTATTTCAATCTGCTGTTGAAAATAACTTTGAAATTTAAATCGTGAAAGATCATTTCTGCTTTCAGGAAAAAGCAGCTGGTATAACATTGATAAATATGTATTGTGATGCATTTTAAAATAATTGCTATATTGAGTAAATGATGAAATTCTTTGTTATTATAAGGAGCTGTTGAGTATATTTTTCTAAAGTTAAATATTAAAATAAAGGGTAATTTCTGCTATCAAGCAGAAGGGGAGGAACCTCATTTAATTATCAAACTTTGATATATGTAATGTTTTCATATTTAGCTATTTTTATACTCATTATTTCATGAATCGATGTATTTATAGCTTTCAAGAAGTTCTTGGTACTGGTGATTCTGCTCTTGTTTCTTAAGAATAACAGACGCGTTTTTTAGGTAACGAGTCGCATCCCGTGATGCAGCAGCCTTGAAGCAAATATATGGTATATATGGTCACGCGCACCTCTGCCACGCTATGTAAGCGCCCCGGACGGTATATAAGGCGAGGATGCATGCCTCTTCCAGTAACGTCTTCTGTGAACTGCTATCCGCAAAATAATTCTGAAGGCTTTGGAATGCAACAAATTACCTGGACAGTGTAAAGGATTCACTTGTTTCAGGGTATTTGATCACTTGTTCCTTTACTAACCCTCCCCCGTAATACACCACATACGCTCGCCCACGTGCTAAACAGTGTTTTGCGGAATGAATCACGTAATTTTTAATCGGCATTGAAATAATTATAAACCGGACAAATAATAAGCGTTATATGCGAACAATTTTATATATGAAGAGCCCACGGAGTTACTCGCAATTATTAGACGTTTTACTTATTGTTGAATTAACCATAAAGTGCATTGAACAGTATCGATATATGAATGTATTATTTGTTTACTTTGAGAAAATTAATTTTAAACAATCCTTTGCTTTTCAAAATGCTCGCGCCCACAGTTTGAGAAACACTGCGCTATTGAATGCTTATAGCCGCAATCACTTTTTAGTGTATCTACAGTTAAAAATAACAGGAGAGCGCCATCGTTTAACTAGAGGACTATTTAAAATGTAATAATTAGTTTAAGATATATATAAGCAAATCATTCGAAAACCATTTCGACCAACGAGATTCAATCGGCTATTTAGCCTAGCAGTCAAGTAACCGGAAAAAATAGTGATGAAGTCTTCTGCCGGCGGCTTACTCCCCCTCAACACCGGGTTACATAGTATAATCCACTTAACGATAAAAACAGTCACAAGGCGTATAATTGTGATATACAACAAGATGAAATTAGTGGTCTTGAAAGTTCAAGTAACAATCAGCCTTCCCTCTCTTCGGATTTTTTAATGTATAGTTCAGAATATTAGTTTTCTCTGGTCATTTCTTTAAATCTTTCTTCATTTAAAATTAGGATAGACGACTACTTCTATTTAAGAGAACCGACCGTACACTGAAATTTACTCCAAAGAGGGTTACGATTGATATATTACCCTTACACAACCCCCAGTAATCCAATCAAAATTATTTTGGGTTTCTACAGTTAAGACTATTTAAGTATTGAACTTTGTTTAAATTAAAGTACCCAACTCCTAGGAATTATTTTAGAACATGCTGCTGGACTAAAATACATCTATTTTTATCCCAAATATAGAAACCTTTTCGACATTGTACACACGATAGGGTACTAAAATTAGTGATTAGTAGATATACAGTCTAATTTATATCTTAAACGCTAAAGTCAAACATACAACGAGGGAAAATACAAAAGTTAACAAGCTTGAGAAATCTTCCATTAAAATCTTTATTGCTTCGTAGTACAAGACACGTCACAAGCAAGTAAACACAATCATTTTACATAAAGTAAGAATGAGAAAAGCCTAATTCAGTTTTTAAAAGCAAGCTTTAAAGTGCCAAGTACGAAGTTTCCTCCGAAAAAGCTCCAAGTTAAATACTTAAGCTGATATGTCCGGATAAGAACGTTTTGTTCCAGTGGCATGAACTCTAAAATGAATACTCACCTTCAATCTGCCACTGGGTATTCTTCGACTCTCTTCAAAGAGACACAGAGTTTTCCATTTCATCATCATCCACGACTCGTCAAATGAGATTCTTCAATGACCTGTTTCCTTCATATAGGTTCCGAAATGGCTCTCTATATACTTAAATGCTGCCTTCGCCAAATGTAGAGTCATTTTGGTGAGACCGTGACTCTTCTTCGTTTTTACATTCTCACAGTCGATGGTTTGTTTTCCAAATGTGTTTTGGAACCATTAGTTTAGTATATTCGTTATTGGAGTCAAAGCCTTGTATCCGTTCATCAGTCACAGCCAATAGTCTAGTCTGTTGATCGCTTTCCGAAGTCAACTTAATCTTCGCGATCAGTTTCAAGCAGCAGTACTCAGTTCGAGTGATCGTTTTCGCTAAACCACATCATCCTTAAACGTCTATCCAACTGAGTGGAGAGAGACGTTTCTGCCATGTCGTTCGAAAGCAGGAGACCATTGCTCTGATGAATTCGTCAGTCTGAGACAATGCTAGTTTATTCCGTAGAGTAATTCTTATGAACTTCTCAGACATCAACCGAGCGTAGAGATAAGATGCTCCGAGCGTAAACTGAAATAGAAGACATTATGGATTAAGCAGTGTATCAACTCGGAACTCTTTGTACACTTAAATTCATTCTAAGAAAGCTTTAGAAGCATTCATGCATATCCGTGCCTAGTAGACAGATTTTAACACTATCGTTATCTTTCGCAGATGCAATACTTACTATTGAAGCCAATATTAGCATAATTCCGAAGGGAAGTACATCGTCGGGAATATAGAGCTGCACGTTGTTGGGAATATAGAGCTGTAAGTTGAAGCCGTCCTTTCTAAATATTAAATAACCGATGGAGCATGCAGAAAATGATTTGTGACACATTGAGGATTAAATGGCCTGAATGAAGTGGTCTTTATGATGAGAGTCATCCTGAAAGAAAGTTTACAGATTACTTTAATAGGCATACATCGATACTTCACCATTAGATATGCGAATTATGAACGAAGTTTACAGAGATCTTGTCGTGTCGACCAAAAAATGCCGTCCATGATAATAATGCGTTATACCGTCTACCATATTCAAATCAATTCCCCAAATGCCACGATAAACTACCGTGTTCCGCTACTAGTTCCAAAATTATAAAAGACTCTCTGCTGAAGAGAGCCGGTGGTACGCAAGTAACCGACGGTACTCGTGCCTGAACTAGAGACCAGTCAGATGTCGATATACTCGATGCCGTGGGATTCAGAACTACAGTTTCGATGACAAGCCTATTCATAGTCAAAACTTCAAGAGCAAAGATCTAAGCGAATCAAAACTTATAGAACTTTCGAGTCTCGAGATAATCCAGACATTAAGCGCTAGCACAAGACATGTGTTTGTTACCTACAAGTCATACATCGATTCTACCAATACGTCAGGAAACCATTTAAGGCGTAATTGAATCCCTACTATATATCAAAGTTTCAATCATTAATACATCTACTCATGTTCAAATGCACGTTTCTTAAACTTGTAGTTAATGACATTTGTTCATATAGTTTTTTTACCAATGTTAATTCGTTAAATTTGATTAATGAATAAATAGTAACGAACAATAGTCAAACAACATATATCGAAAAGAAAAATCACTCGTTGTCTCTTTATTGCAATGGATAGCACGTATGACCTCACCTAGACCAATCTGCGAATAACTTAACTTATCAAAGTGCGAAAGAATTTACTCTCTGGCAAGACAAGGTAACCGAATTTCATTAAACTTATATTTGACAGTTTGAGATAACAATTTGACTTATTTACAGAAATAAATAAGAATTAATCCAAGAGATAACGTATGTTTATCAAGTCACGATATTAAAACCAAGACTTACATCAGCACTCTTTTTCGGATCTAAAATCGATTTAGTTTGGAAAACTTCAGTTGGAGGAGCTTTGCTAGCGTTCGTACTCATCTTTTTAGGCGAGACATCTTATATGAAAGCAGTCTTCAACCCAACACATATTGATGCTTATGAAATCTTTAAGAGCAGCTTAAAACTTCGAATCGAAACTCAGCATCGCAACACTCAAAGACCTCTTTTTCTATAAACCTAAAATTTTTTCATTTACTGCTCATGTCTGGCAGATTAAACTTAATGATTGGTTGAATCAATATTCTACTAAATTACGCAATAGAAAGCATTGAATGTTTTGATGTATACAAATTATTAAAATTACTTTTTTGCACTGTTCCAGTAAATGCGGTATATGAACATCAGTCAACGATTTTTTTGTATTTATGCTATATTAAAAGGAATACGAAGTGTAGTGTAGAGACACTTCGTAATTTTGAATTGCAATCAAGTGACAAGGACAAAACCTAAGCTGCCACACCTGTGTAAATTCAATACCATTCTTACATATGAATATTATGATTCCAATCTCGTTAAGATTTGTTAATCGCGTAGTCGTCTAGTCAATCAAAGCATTTCATTTCACCCGGAGATGAAGTCTCCTGATTGGCTAGGACAGTTCAACGCTCAACACTGGCTGCCTTGGTAAGTAATGCGGCTTTGTGATAGAATGCGTCAATTTCTGTACACGACGAGTTAATAAAGCAATTAGGATCCAAACGCACACATTTGTCCATGGATTTCCTGTATTGATAATTACTGATACCACAACAATTTTCGCATTATAAATAATAAACATATTCTATTAGTGTTTTTATTTTTACTTCTGAAGCTAATTAATTTAATTATACTATATCGAATAGAACGGCTTACTGGCGAGAGGTACCTTGCTTGCAAACCACGCCTCAAGGGAGAAGACACCTCTTTCTTCTGATAGCCAACGAGACTTGATCACCCAAGATGAAGGTCCTGATTGCCAGATGTTCAACGTGCCTGACACCGACTGCTTTGTTTTGAATGTGGCTTAAGCTGTGGCAATTCGCATTTTTCGTACTACACCGTGTTAAAAGTGGAATTCATTATTTAACGAACATTAGCTTTTCCGCATTCCTGCCTTTAGTGGCTTTCGGATTTAAATCTGTGATATGACAAAATTTACACCGGTGGAAAGATCGCGTTCATAACCACCTTGCTGTCGTGGCCACATATACAAATATTCGATTTTTTTCATGGGTAAAAATAGTTTGAATATTAATAATATTTCGGTGATATACCACCTTATCTTACCTATTTATATATGTAAAATGGAGTGTTTAGATACATGAAATCTTTCGCTTACCCAAGACTGTTCAACTGAGCATCAAATTTAGCATGTATATGCATTTGTTTTACGGGAGAAGGTCAGGCTATCCTCTTTTATACAGCTCCCCACCAGAGGTACACAGCATATCAACTTCTGCACTTTCAATCAATTGCCAAGTTGCCAACGTGGTCAAGCACACATAAATTTGTTTTTGGTAAGCAAGTTCTCCTTCACGCTAACCTATATATATATATATATATATATATATATATATATATTTTTAAATGATATTTCAAAATTTATGCGCTTATTTTAATTGCAATATAATAGTATGAATGTCCAAGTATATTTACTTTGTAATATATTTCTCTTTGATATTTCTATTCTTAACTTTTCATTATTTTATTTAAAACTTCCTTTATTTAAGTTTATTTTTAAAAAATTTTTTTGGTTTTGTTTAATTGCAAAATAACATCCAGGTGCGCTATGGTTTTTCCTTTTGTGTAGTTTTTAAAAATTTCGTCTTTTTTGTGGTATTTTTCGTAGAAGGTTGAATTTTCGATTTTCCAGTTTTTATTTTCATGTAATTTTTATCAAAATTTTTTCCCAAATAATTTTTTGTTATTCTCCTTGAGAGATTCTTTTGTTCTTTTTCAAATTTCATTTAATATATTAGCTGGTTTTTCTTCCACGTGTTGTTGGGAACTTTCAACTTCGGGTTTTTTCCCCTTGAAAATTTCTGCTGAGGGAAGATTGGATCCATAAAGCATTTCTAACCCTAATTCGCTGCTTTCCCAGGACAGCTTTAGAAACTCAACAGGGGTCTATTTAGTCAAAGTCTTTTTTTGTATCCTACATTTGTTGTGTCTAATTCAAGCCTGTTTTTACACGTAGGTTCTAGTATTTTCTTCACTTTTTTTTTTATTTACTTATTTTGTATATATATATATATATATATATATATATATATATATATATATATATTATAAAATATATTATAATATATATATATATAATATAAATGGATGTTTGTATAATGAAATTTTTTCCCACAACTTTCGATTAACCGATCATTTAAAAAATTTTTTAATATGTGTTTTTTTTAAATTTTTTGTGCTATTCTCTTTGTTGCAGATTCTCTGCACATCAACTTCTGCGCCATTCCATCAATCGCCGAGTTGCCAACGTGGTCACCAAGAAGGATGCCAACTTGGCTCTATCATCGACATTGCGCTGTTTCCATTGAATGGCCATTATAATGTTAGGAACGGCGTTACTTGTGCGAATGTTACAATTTTAACATAAAATAAATACAACAAAAAAGAAATTTTTTACCATATTGTTTTAAAATTTAAAAATTTTTACACTTTTTTTAAGCGTTCATTGCATAAAATTTTAACAAAGGTTACTTTTTTAAAGCAGAAATCAGTTTGGGGTGTTTTTAAAAAAATCTCCCACAAGAGAAAAAATTTAGGGGCGTTATAAATAAATAAAAAAAAATCCTTTTTAATCCTGTTAGACCTTAAAACCAAATTTTTTAAAAAAGGTTTTTTGTACAAATTAAAATGCAACAAGTTTTTTTTTTTTTTTTTTTAAATTTTTGCATTTCACGAAAATTAACTCTTTTAAAATTTTTTATTCTTCAATCTGTATTTTATGAATATCGAAATTAGAGATGGATATAATAATTGTATATTGAAACTATACTCAAAGGAGAAGGACGTCACCTATGCTGGAATTCAATTCTTCAAATTTTTCAGATGATGCCAACTTGAGTATTTTGACTTCCGGTATATTTAATGTGCATAAAACCCTTACATCACTGTTGAGCAGACTTTCCAGGATCCAAAAACCTTTAAAAATTTTTCAAAGGTGTTGCTGCCCCCCTCTTCCAAAAACCCGGATCGGTGTTTTTTTTTTAAGGGCACGTCTTAGGTCTTGGTAAACATCGCCCCCCCCCAAAAATCTTACCTGTCCCTTTTTAGGGGATCGACTTAACGCCCACTCCTGCTCTACATATTGCATATTCAGTGGCATCAGGACTTGAACTCATGATTCAACAGGTTTTAGCTCGTAGCATAAAACTATTTCATAATTACGTAAAAGAAAATCCACTTATCACGAAACTGCCAGAACTAAAATATTTTTTCGTGTTAAAAGATAGTGCAAATATTATATATATATATATTATAATTATAAAATACATTTTTAAACTCGATATATTTTTAAAATGTAATTTTGGGGTAAATGTGTATTTTTTTTTTTATGTCAGAATGTATTTTTTTTTATTTACCTTCAGAAAATTTAATTTTTTTTAAAAAATTTTTTTGTTCTGATTTTCCCAAAATCTCACCCCCCTTGTATTGTCACGCCCCCAAAAGGGGGCCCCCAGTTTGAGAAAAAACCACTGCTGTATACTTTAAAACCTGAATCTATTTTTTATTTTAAGAAAAATATGGCTTTTTTTTCTCAAGAGGCAAAAAAAAATAGACCTTTTAATTTAGCAAGTGAGCTACAGGTCTCTGGGACTTTTTGAGGAAAAAATTTTACTTAGCGGAAAAAAACACTTCAAAAATTTTTTTAGGATAACGGGAAATTTGGAAAAAGATGCTTGATAACTTTTTGATGAACTTAAATCTCGAAGTCGAAGCCATAAAGAAAAAAAAAGAACGGGAGGGGTAAGTGCCTGGGTGATCAAAAAAAAGCCCCGGGGCTTGAAAAACTTTAAAATTTCAAAAACACAAAAACTGAAAATAAATTTCAAGCCCCTTTTTTCCAAAAGGGCCCGGGGGGGTTCCACTATGTTTGACTTCAACACTTTGGATGAGGGGTTTTGAAATTATGGGTCCGTTTCCAAAACCCTTTTTGTTGCTTTTTTATGCTTTTTAAACTTTCCACCTTTTTAAAACCTTCCCACAAAAAAATTTTGATCATGCAATCAATGTACTTTTGTGAGGAGGGTGAAATAATACATTGCCTGTTTATTGAAATTTGAAGAAAAACATTTCATTGCATAAAGTTTGGTAAATAAAACTTTTTTTTGTAGCAGTGTTAACATGTTTTGATCAGAAATTATTTCGTATTTTTTTTCATATGTTTTTGATACTGTTCACAGTACGCTGAGAACAGGCGTAAGCAAATGTGCTAAGACCGGCTGTGGATAAAATGTCAGCTGCAATATATAATTTTTCAGTGAATTCTTTTTTTTTCTTTTAAAATTTTTTTTTTCGAATATTTTTCGTAAGATGTTGCGGGTTTTAACAGCATATTTCCCATTTTTAAAAAATTTTCCATCGTGGCTTTATATCATGAATTTCTTATGCCCCGACGAAATGTTCATTTTTCCTTTTTACTAACTGTGCCCCTTTTTAGGGATGATGCTGGATGTTCTTTCCATGATCCCCAAAAAAAACCTAAAAAAATTCTACATTATTTTCTTCAAACTTTACATTTTTTAACCTAGAAAAAAATTGGCGATTTTTTTTTGTCGGGTACTAAAATACTGGATGTTTTTTAAAGAAAAAAATAACTGACACTATTCGGAACAACTCCTAGCTCTATCCGACATTCACGATAGCACCAAACTTGGTATGGAGTCAAAATATGTGTGACATGGGAAGTATAACATCTTAAGGCTGTCTTCAGTTAATGTTAAGGAATAAGAGCGCTAAATTCGGAATACTTTTTCAGTCACAAACATTAATATTATATTCTGGCTTCACACTATCCTGTAGAGAATCTCTTATTTTATCATACTACTCATTTTTATCCTACTTGACACATTTTTGCTTTTTAAAATGTGTTTCGCACTTTTTCTCCTGTACCGTAATGCTAAATGAGCTATCCTCTTTACATGTTAAAAAGAAAAACTGATTATTTATGAAATATTTTGAAACTTTAAAGAGACTATATTATAAACAAATGCATGAACTACAATGTCACAAATTTTTATAAAAATTGAGGCATTTTTTTCTGTTCGAAAATGTGCTCCGCGTTAAGTTCACACTGTGGCACATATGACGAAAACAGCCTTAAAAAGAATTTAATGCCAAAAATTGTCGACAGAAGTATTCATAGCTCTGTTTACACGAGTATCAAAGCTAAATTCTATTTTATGAGTTCATATGCGACAAAACCGAGCCTGTAATTTGGGCTATGAAAACATGTAAACGACTCCGACGAATAATATTCTCGGCTGAAGTGAGCCAGATCAAGTGAACATGCAATCGAATTAGTAGAACGTGCATTGTTAATAAAGTTGTATATTACCTTATATAATCACATCGCATCTTCTCGAAAAACTTTGAAAGTAATGATTAAGAAGTTCAAAGATAGTCACTGACACCACCAATACAGAAGACTCAAACCTGCGTCAAAAGAAGCAATAACAGATGTTGCAACTGTAATCGTCAACTAAATCACAAGGAACTAAAAATGGCACACATACCATTGACAATGTGGAATATTCCTTGTGGCATGGGAATAAAAATGTTGCTTAGATAATGCAGGGAGTAGTTTCAGAGAACGGTGGTCATATTGAATGTCTAATTCCTCGCCGGGGTAGTTGTTTGTGTTGTTGCTAATGCCGCCTGTCTGACAGTGACCAATCGAGACCCACAAAATTCATCGCGGCAAATGGCTAGATTTACGCCTGTCGATAGACACAGCTTTGAGCACCACACAAGTGACCACTGTCAATTTAAGCTCATTTCACGGCCTTGGGTGCAGAAGATCTGTAGGCACCCTTTGCACTGGTAGATTAAAATTTATAAGCCAAAATAATCTGGTTAAGTCCAGCTTTTCCGGGTCTCTCGGCACCCGTCCCAAGCGCCCAATAAATAAACCGGCACTGCAAGTGGCAATACGATTTGCCACGGTCGCTAAAGTGAATATAGGGTATTAAAACTTAACAGGCCATATACTTATTTTGTTTGCATTACTTTTGTAACACTTTTGGCATTGCATAGTACCATTAAAAAAAACCTTATGTAGGATTTATAAAACTAAATATTTTTCCCGGAATCCTACTTCCCAAGTGTTTATTTGTCTCCACCCCAAGTTTGGCACCATTTCTTTTGTTAGATCAAGTTTTATAGATGACTTTGAATAGTGTGAGTTAAAAAAAAGGGTTGTGTCATGTACGCGGGGAGAAAACTTTGGCAAAAGATTAAATTTTTTTCAAAAAATCTTTAAAAAGGGCAAGAGCTGGGCCAGGACGAAAGGCGGCCCGAGCGGGGTGAATGGTACTAAACTTCAGTCAATCAGACCACAAAACCTAAGATAATCACGTTTTAAAATAAATTTAAACTTTCCCCGCAAAAGGGACAATAAAACCAAAAATAGGGGGGAGGGTCGAGGGGGAATGATCTGTCAAATTCTGCATATTTCTAATAAAAAACATTTTCGTTTTCGTTTCTACAAAACCCAAAAAAAGGTTGCTGACGCGGCTTTTAAGCTGTGGTTGATCATTCGGCTGCAGATCAAGGTCTCCTTCCCAAATTCGGGTGCCCCCTTATTCAGGTGAAAATATTTTTTTGAAATTTCGAAGGCGGGAATGATTTGCCCCGTTTGTATATTTCGACAAAGGTTTTTTCGCATCGTGATGGTGTGCGTCATATCGTGAGGGGCCGCGCATTGTAACAATTTACCCTCATTCTGTTTCTCAAACGTCCCAAAAGAAGTACAACTTCAAAAATGCCTTGCGTTATGAATATGATTTAACCCTTTATTTACCGACGATACTTATAAGTACCACTCACTTTAAAATTACATAGAATAACCATTTTTACGAATACTCTGACGGTACTTATAGCAGGAATATTCTTTTAAATCCACTCTTCCAACATATATGGCAGCACGGGTTCTATGTTTAGTACTTTAGTGGAGAAGGCGAATAGTTTTATTGCAGAAATTGCGTTTCCAGCTGACAGCGTTTTTCGCGTATTGCAAAAAGATTGTCATTTTCGTTCCAAAATAATAGTTAATGTCAAAAGACAAGTGTCTTATTTTTTTGTATGTTAATGAAGACCTTAGAAAACGATTTGACTATTTATTTTAAGTGAATAGTGTGTATAATTAATTTTACAGCTTAATATCTCTTTAATAAATTAGCTCTAACTAATTAAATTTCCCAATGTTTAGTATTTTGTTTATGTGTATCCCTTAACTTCAATGTAGTGGTTAAAAAAAACATTGCATGAAAGAAACTGCATTAAATTATAATGCGGTAGATAAAGGGTTAAAACGGGATATTGATTTAAGTTAAAAGTTAAACAACTAAAATTAGCATTTTTTGGATTGAACGCAAAACGAGGTACTTCTTTCTTTGATCTCAACTATTTCATTTTCGAACGTTTGTTTTCATGTATAGATTTCCTTCAACTGATGGAGACCATGGAGTGCTAAAGTAGCCTAAATATACATAAATGAAAGATGGGTGCTTTCCTTACTAATGTTTTTATACCGATGAAAGAAAAAGTACTGATACATTTGGACTAAGAGCTTCCTGTGACTTCATGATTAAAATTTCCCAAAGTCATGATTGTCACCTCAGGCTTTGATATTATACACTTTCCCATGATCAAAAGGGTCTTAAGGTTTGTATTTTACTTTTATTGATCATTCCTACATTGTTCTTAAATATCAAATGGAAGTTGGTTAAAAAGTTTCTCCTGAAAAGAAAGGATAATCGTTTCCAATTATCGTTATTTAATATCAGAAAAGGAAAAAAATTGGAAATTTTGGAAAAATAAGGTATGCACAGGTATATAATTAACATTTTAAGAACAAATAATCTACTGGCTGCAATCATGAGCTCTAACTGGCGTTTTATTTTGTCCAATAGGATGTTAGAATCCTGGCGCTACATCATACTTACTATGCAGAGTACCCAATGTTCGCGTTATATCTGTCGAAGCTCAAATTTTTCGCTTTGGGAAGGTGCAGAAGTTGCAAGAGTGGAGTGCCAGCTGATATATTGTCAGTGGTTCAGGACTACAGGATCAGTTTCCAATAGCCCTCCTGTAACTTTGTAGAGTGGTGTTAATAACCATTTAGTCAAATCAGGTAGAAAAGACGTGAATCAATCAGAATATACGCATTTTTGGTCACGATTAAATTAATCTAGGTTAAAAAATTTTTAACTTTTACAGTATGTTGTCGAATTCGCGCGGCAACACCAAATTCACATAAGTGGTAGCAGGAAGCATGGAGAACACAAATCATCATAGAACATAGCATCGCAAATCAAATTGTGTCGGAGTAATTCGCGGAAACAATTATGACTGATGTGATGACGAGTGGAACGAAAAAGGGCAATAAGAAGAAAAAAATGCATTTACTATATACGTAAACGATGCTTACACCACTAGCAATGCATCACAGCTCGGTCAGAAATACAAGTGATTGTTACAGGAATTATTCGAAGTTGTGACCACGTAGATTACAGTACAGCCGACACAGTAGGACGAAGGATTGTCGGAAGGGTTCAAGCAAACAGTGTGCTGGCGATGTTAGTTGAAGTGACGATGATCCATGCTTTAAAATCCTCCACTGTAGCTAGCCACAGGCGTCTCAAACACAAGCGATTTCAGGTGGCCCCAGAAGAAGAAATCCAAGAGATTTGTAGTCCGGGGATGTGGAGGCTAAGTAAGAGGTCCACCTTGTTCAATTCATCTCCCGGGATATATAGCATGAAGGTGGTTGTGCACAACAATCGAAAATGTGCTGGTGCACCATCTTGCATAAACCACACTCTTCCATTGCGGTGCACAAATCGAAAAATGTGCTGGTTCACCATCTTGCATTAACCACATTTTCGTGTGGAATGGTGGGTACTCCCTGCAGAAATTCAGAGAGATCGCTCTGTAGGAAAATATACCCATCTTTGGCCACTCCTTTCGTCTGTGGATCATCTTCCTTCCGCGAACTCATGTTCTATGTTGGTTTGCTGTCCCCATAATATCTACGATCACCCCCTCTGAATTTATTCGTTGAATTCGGCAACACTCTGTATAGTTATATTTTTACAAGATCGTGAAAATGGCAAATGTGTGGTAAATCTAGAGCACATGCTATAAAGAATGCTTCACATAATGAAAGAATTTTGTGTGGAGGAGGAATTTATTCAAGGGCTTATATATGGTTAGGCAAGAAGGACTACTTATACTATTAAATATATCTAGAATGTAATTCTAGTATTTGATATTTTTCATATTATAACAATTTGTAATATTTATCTATATTTGTTACATCATCCTAAAAATGACTATTCTTTTATCTAGGTGCTGGTAAATTTAATGTTCGTACTCGGCGCGCGCGCGCGAAGACTGTGGTTAATGTAAATGCTCCAACTGTCCAATTGAATTAAAAAATTGAAATAACTTCAAAAACCATTGACCTGCATTCAAAATTATGCCAGACAAGTTTTCACACGATGTGTACAAAACTAGCAGTATAAACACATGTTCTTTTAAAAATTTGTAATTTTGTAAATTTTAAATTGATTTACCGTTGTACTTTTTCACGATGAATAAAATTTAATCTACTATGTCTTGAAAATTAACATTACATTTTTAAATCTTTATGTAAGAATTTAATTTTAATCAACATCTGTTTTTTACATTTTTAAGGCTTATATTTCATTTCCCACCATCAATTCGACTATTTGAATGATAATAAGGCATATGCTTTGTGATTTTTCAGTTTCCTGAATTGATAGTTTTTCTGGTTAATGTAACTATAGACAAATTTATTGAAATGAATAAAAACTAAAAGTGAAGTAATTATTTAGTTAATGTCCATGTCATTTAAAATTGCAGGTCGGGATTTTGATTTTTTTTTTTTATCATATTACGTTAATAATCCATCTGATATGCCAAATATGGATGGTTCCGCTAAAAATTGATACGTATCTTTTATAACTTTATTAATTGGTCCGCTGTACCCCCGAAGAGGTCTTGAATGACGATACAATAGTCAAACTGTGTTTTCAACTCCTAAACCCTCTTAAGGTACCATCATGTAGAAGGAATAATGCACGTTAAGTTAGTTGATGTGACATGCATGTGTAGAATGAGTTAAATGTTGAAATATCGATTTATTCCTCCGAAAGTTACGAGGTGTATTTCCAAACATATTTTTACAACTGAACTGATGTACTTTAAGCGTATCGTAACAGTAGATCATTACGCCAGCGACGTCTTAAGGCATGGGCTAACTGGGTCCGGGCTCAGGAAACTGGCTGTAATAGGGGTCTCGTTTTGTTCTTGATTCAACCTTAATAAGATCATAATTTGAATAATTTCAACGGTCAAATGTTATTTCCGGTTGTATTCTCCGAAAACTGGGAATTTCGAACGATATCTTGACTGGCTATATCTGATGACCGTCGTCTACGTACAGATCTTGACCTACCATCATACGCCCCATCATATTATTACTTCACCAGTCAAAAGGTAGCAATCGAACCAGTTTGTGGGATTGTAATTCATGCTCATTCGTTTCGGGTTATTGTTTGTACGAGTATTTGACATTGTATGCTATGTACTGTCTACTCTAAGGGTCATAGGAGGGGCCTACTTTTGTGTAGAGGCCCAGGGCCTCAAGAAGTCTTAAGACATCCTGATGGAAAGGTATTTACATGGTGTCTAATACTCATCCATTAACAATGATTTACAATTACAATGTCTGTCACCTATGACATCCATATATTACTTGGAATTCAACGTTAATAAAATTTAAATCAAATAAAACCCAGTGTGATGTTCGATTAAATACATTCGTTTGTTTATTTATACCAACGCAAGGTTGATAACCACAGCGTGTCTAGAAATAAAATGTTTTTAATTTGTTAAGTCATGTTGTGTGACCCGAAACTCTTGGAAATACTCCCATTTTATTTCTAAATTTGAGTGCTGTCAAATTAACGAATCTGTGTGGTTGGTTGTGATTAGCAGACATGCTTGTCGATCAGTTATATACAACTTAAGGCATTCAATACAACAATTGGAAAAATAAGAGTTATACTATAATACTACTATTACATTTCTTTTTGTTTACACTACATTACTTATTCAAAAAAAGTGTTATCATTTTCTTTTCATAAATTGAATTTTACAATAAAAACTTAAAATAATTATTTTGCATAAAATTTTCCTTTGCTGTAATGGTACCTTATCTTTTAAATATGTATAAGGTAATTCGGGGGAAGATGCCAGTTTGTTAATAATACTTTTATGCGTTGATAGGTGGCAATTGTGAGCCACTTGTGTGAAGAGTCTGGTTCGGCATTGAGTGTGGCTTGTGAATTTATCTGAATTAATCGTCTTTAATCAGCCTATTTTTCGATCTTTTAGACATTTAAAGGGA
Source organism: Trichonephila inaurata madagascariensis (assembly GCA_019973955.1). Classification (NCBI taxonomy): domain Eukaryota; kingdom Metazoa; phylum Arthropoda; class Arachnida; order Araneae; family Nephilidae; genus Trichonephila; species Trichonephila inaurata. The sequence goes on from BMAV01022485.1 coordinate 213,807, forward strand.
TAAGTACAATTTTTATACTATTCGTTCCTCATACTTAAAGTCCATAAGCTTATTAAAAATAACAAGTAAGATATTAGCAATATAAGTGAGTTATGCATAATGTTACGCATGCAATGCATGTAGAAACGGCCATAACACTGCAGCAATAAGGTAATAAGCGTGTGTGGCGTCTGCTCCCTATACTTTGGGGAAGACGCCCCATGGTTCAGAAATAAAGGAAATGAACTTTAATTTTTTTTTTCATTTTATAACACTATATATTACTGTATAAAATATAACTACAATTAATAATTAAGCTGTGAGGATTACACATGGGATCTCCATAGGACGAGGATGTGCAAGGCTGAAGTCGACTACTACTTGAACCTGCTGTAGACCGTTCTCAAGGAAAATTCGCTTTTGGCAAACAAATTATGAAAGAATTTAATTTTGTTGTTGTTTTTCTATATTTATTGTTATTTCACATTTAATTTGGTAATGTTTGTTCTATTTTTTTTATTTACTGTGGTGTTGCATCTTACTCTATGACTGGTGGCATCTTTCCCCATATATGGGGGAAGATGCCCCACAATTAGATGTATTTCTTTAACATTCAATTTCTTATTTATTTTCATACATAGAAGATAATTAACTTGTATGCATAACCAATTAAATATTGAAAAATGAGGTGAATGGTCTTGTCATTTCAATTTTTAATGTATTTATTAATCGAAAAATCCTTAACTGTGGCGTCTTCCCGCGAATTACCTTATATATTCATGAATTATGTAATTTTCCATTCCTTTTCCCCACGATTTCAACATCAGCTATAATTTGTTACGTTGAATAATTTCAAATTTTGAACGCTAGAATAAAGCTTGGCACACTGTGCAAATTAATTGGGGCAAACTTTTTAAAATTGTTTGTGAACCACCTTAAACTGGTTTTATTTTCCTTGAGTGGTATCACTATTTAACTTTGACAATACTAAAGCTTAATTTGAGAGCTTTTAAGTACAACAGACGGATTTTAAGTTTTGCGTATGTTTTAAATATACTTCCATTCGCACACTTTTGTACGTTGAAGAACTCTGGCGTTATTAAAAGACTCAGAACTATCACCCCCAAAAAAAAAAAAAAGGAGAAAAACCTGGGAACAAACTAAAGAGTGCTTCAAAAATTAATAATTTTTTTATAAGAAATAGTGATACTCATAAAAAAAATGCACTGAAACTTTAGAAGATATTTATTGACCTCTGATTTAGATATCAGCTGTTCAACTGTACACTGTAGGCTTCTGGAAGTTGGCCGAAGAGCAAGAAAACCAGGGGTAAAATAGTTCTTAACTTCTAAAAATGAAAGGAAAACGTCTACCATGGATAAAAAAAAAACTAAAAATTGGGACTTGATGACGATTGGGGTAGAAAGTAATTTTAAGTGAAGACTCATATTTCCGCAGGTTGTAAGTGAACCTGAGTGAACCTGAGTATATGAAATCAACAATCAAACAACATCAGAAATAAATACTTTAGGGGGAGGGGTTCACGACAAATAGCACTAAAACTTGGTTTCCATTCACAGTATGATGAATTCAACTACAGATGTAGAAATATATTACGAAGAGGTTTGTTCCATTTATGCAAATTTTTCTCGGGATATTTCACAACGGCATGGATCCTTGTCATATTTAAAGAATGGTCTAGACTTTCATTCAGAAAATCAAATTAATGTATTTATTTGACCTGGAAATTCACCGGACTTAAATCGCAGAGAACTTGTGGAGTATCTGAAGAATAGTTCAAGTAAGATGGTCTGTATGACAAACACGATAAAAAATGCGATAAAATTGTGGTTCGAAGAGGAAGTCAAATGTGTGCCACAATCTGTTTTAGAGATTATATATTTATATAAATTACCTCACCTCAATATATGCATTTTTTAAAGTATTAAAAGAGGCATAGTATAACTAAAAGCATGGTTTTTTTAAAATACTGTGTTTTGTCCTTTTTTTGTCTCAGTAAATTTTCATAGTATAAATACCTACAAAGTACGAAAAATATTCACAAATACAAGTGGATTTAAACCATTATATTGTTGCAGCATAACAATGATCAGTGCTTCATCTCTCTAATGAATAAAAAAAATGCTATACAGATTCTATCAACTAATATAAATGAAACGGTTGGATACCTTCAGAAAGACTGTTTTTTTACAGCAGTCGAACTAGGTAGAAATAGGACGCCAAGCAAAAAGTTTGACTGAATAACTCAAATTTTGATAACATGAATCGTAAATTGGTACTACGTGCAAATATTGAGTGAGTGAGTGTAGAGTTTTATGGCGCAAGAGCCAAATTTAGCCTTGCTGCGCCAAACATTTGTTAAAAAATTTAAAATATTTTATAAAATATTTAAATATAATGATAATACAGTTCTAAAAAGTTAAAATTCTAATAACATTAAACCGTTTTCAAGTAAATAAAGAGAAAATTTGGTGGGGAGTTGCCCCACCAAGTCAGACCATATATTAAAATAAAAACAATTGAAAAAATAAGAACGGAACATGTTAGTTTAAAACAAAGTCTCTGGCAATACATGTTATTAAAAAAATTAGCTTCTACTTTTCCTGAATCGGGTTGGTGTTAACGCGCGTATATATTTGTGAGGATTGTTTAAAATACTTTTTGGCATTTTGAATTTATCCGTAGGATCTGGTTCAAGTTCTTCCTCCACGTCATACATAAGCATGTCTTCGTCATCAGTAGTATACTCCGTAGGTGCTGGTTTTCTGGGTTTATGGGGAGCTATTTTTATTTCAATTTCTGGTTTCAGTACTTTTGGCTTTTTTTTCTATTTCTTGAATTTCGTTTTACGTTTTTTGGGATTTCTGATGCATTTGAATGTTCACTATTGGATGTAGTAGGGACAGACTCTGGTAAGGGAACTAATGGTTGAATTTCAGTTAAAAGTGCAGTAAATTTATTAGAGGTTGTAAGAGGGCGGGTTTCAGTTCAAAGATGTATTTGTAGTGAAAGTGAGTTGGGGATGAGGAAGCGGGGTATTATGGATGAAGATGGTTCAATAGGGGTGATCGTTTTATTGGTTGGGGACCACGGCATCAGACACAGGAATTGGTGGTTTAGGCCGTGACACTCTGCTGCAATTAAAGATGTGGAAGGCAGTAGTTGTGCTTGAGTTGAGGAAGATGATTTAGAAATAGCAGATTGGATATTAATGTATTTTATTAGGGAGGGATAAAAGTGGCTGGAGTAATTTTAATGGTGGGCTTTTTTATTTTTGTGATATTTTCACCCTGTTTGGGTGGAATTGTTTACAATTGAGGGTTTTGTAGCCGGGCATAGGTTTTTGGACTAACTGTGGCACTATTATTTTTCGGGCTTCTACATAGATATATTTTTATTATTTTTGATTTCCTGAATTTGTTTTCGTTTTTCCACTTTGGGCATAGTTTTGAATCACAGTATGGGGTTGAGGAGTTAATACATTTAGGCTCTAGACTGCAATCTGTGGAAGCATGTCCAACAGATGCACATCTAGAGCAAGTAAGTTGTCCGCGGCACAGGAAGTTTGACGTCCGAACCTCTGGCACCCAAAACAGCGCAGAGGATTCGGTATGTATGGCGTTTTTTCAGTTGAGATATCCAGCTTTTATTGTAGATGGAAGTTTTGGGTTATTAAAAGAATTAAATGTTTGTCGGAAGAACTGTTGAACTTTTTAGGGAATTTTTCTGACTTGATCACACCCCTGATCAGAGAATCCTTCTAGTATCTCTGACTGGGGAGTATTCAACAAGTCGGTTCTGAAATGACACCTCTGGAAGAGTTTAGAGATTTGTGCGGGGAGTTACATTTAATGTGTGACGAGTTTAAAAAGGTTTTAGCGAGGAACGATTTTGTTTGAATAGCGGAGTTTGTTTCAATGAGTAGATAACCGAACGAAACTTTTTACGGACTCGGTTCTACCTATTCCTATCAGGCTTTTGAATGGCGAAAGGCGATTTAGAACACATTTCATTGTTTGGAAGAGAAATCAATAAAAATCTGGTATGTTGTGAAGTTTCATTGACGTTGAGAGTGGGCAATACGAGGCCTTTACCCTGGCACATCAGCATTGGATCGATAAGAACGCGTATACAACTTCATCCTGGCGTGCCTCCACCCACCAAGGAGTCCAACAAGGGTGGCAGTGTGCCGGTCATCTGGCCAAAACCCAGGCACGGCGCTTACCCAGAGTACACCCAGAATATAATGCTACAGTCCAGGGCGAGGATCCAACGGGTAAACCCGACACCCCTTATCTGCAGCACTAACCCTAGAGCAGTGTCTCTTCGGGGACACCGAAGAGAGGTACTACCAGCCGATTGACTGGAGTGGGCTCACTCCTGCCACCCGTCTACAGTGAAGCGTGGGCCAAAGGGAACGCAGAGGTATCCCTAGGCCACCAATCTCCTCCATACTGGAGAAGCGTAAGCATAGGGAACGCAAAGGATCCCCAGAACACCATTTTCCTCTTTACGGGACGCCGCACACGGCAAACATGCGGGTTGGCTGACCAACGGTGTTAATTGAAAACAAATAAAGCAACATAATCAAAGTATTTAAAGAAATATACGAAAAAGAAACTAAATTAACGCAATAGAAAATCTAAATCATAATATGTTAGTGGTAAAACGTAAGTTTTTTTATCAAAAACAAAAAATTTTAACAAACGTTCATTTTCAACTATAGGTCCCGTAGTCACGGGGAAAAGAAGAAAGGGAAATTTGAATGGCAAGAAGAAGGGCCGAAAATAGAGAAGGATCACTAGGGTACCCCCGGGTTCGTGAAGCCCATGTTTTCCAAAAAACAGTAAACCCCTTAGGAAGAGGAAACGATCACTAGGGCACCTCGGGAGCGTGAAACCCGTACTCACCTAAAGAAGGTAAGCCCCCTGAGGGGATGCAAATATTGAGAACAGCCCCTAAGGTAATACTTTACTCAGTTATCTACTGTGTAAGATCTTTTAGAGCTCTTTCCATTTAAATACAATATAAGCCCAATTATTCTTCTCTATGGGTTTTTAGCTGAGAAACAAATCAAATCCTCTCTCCATCTAAATTAGACACGGTAGTCTAGTGGTCAAGGTCACGTCACGAACTCTTGACCGCGTGTCATGAGTTCGAAGCTGGTGCCGCTAAAGATCCACCGTGAAGAAAATTTGATGAACATTAAAACTGTCGAGCTCAAACGTCCTCCCGTTGGTGTGGAATCCAGGAGAGGAGGGTGCCAGCTCAGGTGTCGTCCTCGTCAGTTGATCATGGTTTAAAATTACGTGGTCCGTCACCAAGTGAAGGAATGTTTATTAAGTAACACTATAAAGCTGCACGAGGGCTTGGCAATGGACCTCGTAATTGTGAATCATGGTGAAAAGACGAAGATGAAACTTGAACTGGCACCCTCTCTCCTAACTTCCATGCCACGCTAATGGTATTAGACTGGAACTCATGACATATCTGCCACCAGTCCGTGACCTTCGCCACTAAACTACCGCGGCTACAGAATTATCGAGAAAAGCCCTCGTATGGCTGAATAGAGCGACGTTAATATTCCCTTATGCTAATCACAATCCATCTTTTCCATCTAACTCGAAAACTTCAAGACATTGCAATGGATTTTTGCGTCGTCATCCCCTACCTGCTCCCATCCTGATTACACCAATTCTCAAGTCAGCCAATCAGGAGGCTCCTTCTCTCGAGTCAAGTTCATCCGCTTTCTTCAGGTCACATTCACTATTCAGTTACGGGACGGAGGATCACTTTGCCGTCCATGTTCCAATTATAAAAAATCAGTGTATATATTCACTTACCCTCCATCTGAACATAATATCACATCGATATCGAAAGCTTAACCACAAGGCTACAATTTCACCCAGCTTATGTCTTACCAAATTCCTTAACGGACTACACGATTTTATTTTTTTGTTGATATTCTACGTAAAGTTTAAACTTAAACTATAAAAACGTTTGCCACACATAGTCATGAATTGTTTGAGATTTTATGCTAAATAAGGGGGCGGGGGGTTAGCTCCCCTTGAAAGTTTCAGCAAATAATTAGTGGAGTTCATATATTCCTCGCTCTTATTGTGCTGTCACTGTAGTCATTTGCAGTGCACTATTAATAAATTTCAATAGACTTAAGGTAATATATTTAGCTTTTTATGTGCAATATACTGCAAATTCATGTTACATGCATCTTCTTTCGCACCTTTCTGGTTATTTTTATTTTATTTTTAATTAAATTTGTTGGTTCAGCTCACAATTTTGGGATATAAAGTTCGAGACTATCCATGATCTTTGCTAAATAACTCAAACAGTGAATTTTGAATTATTGTTGTTTTTAATTCATTAACAGGTTATAAATTATAATATATGCAAGAAAAAAATAAATCCCAATGCCTCAATTTATTCAATTTGCAGTTTTCTACGTCCCTTTGCATGTTTTTGAACGCTCCGATTTACTATTCATCGTCATCGAAACCAGGGCATGACGATTTCTACAGGATTTGAGATTTTGCCCCACAAGCTATCAACAAGGAACCTTGTGATCTTACTACTACATTACAATTGACGGTCTTGCGAGATATTGAACAACAAGGTTGTTATTCCTACCTCACTATGTGGCCGCGGCAGCCAAGTGGTCAAAGTATTGGATCGTGGCTGGCTTGTCCCGAGTTAGAGCCCAGTACCACTAAAGACCCGCCGTATAGGGGAACGATGCACATTAAATCTGTCGAGAGCTCAAACGTCCTTCCGTTGGTGTGGTGTGGTAGTTAGGAGCGAGGGTGCTAGCTCATGTGTCATCCACGTCACTTGACCGTGGTTCAAAATTACGTGGTCCGTCGCCAAAAGCCCTCGTGTATCTGAACAACGCGATGATAATATTCATTCACTCATTCACCCTACCTCACTACTCTTGATTGATGGTTTAGGAGATGAGTGAGTGAGTGAATAAGTGAATATTACGTTGAACTGTTCAGCTACACAAGGGCTTTTGGAGATGGTTTTACCGGATACATAGCAATAAAAAAATTAACCCCACCACAATACTATCGATTGATTGTTTTACAGGACCTTAAGCAACAAAAGGTTTAATTCCTACTCACTAGTATTGATCGATCCTTTTAAGGAATACACAGCAGCAGAAAAAATATTCCTAATACTCTATTATATTTCTAAGCAAAGACTTAAAAACTCTTAAATAAGAAGAATGTTTCCAACGCAATGTGCCAAAAGGGCTGTGATAGCCGAGTGATCATTTCCTCAAACAACTGATCTGTGTTGTCCCTGTTGAGTCACTATTTCCACAGCTTTGGTGGCAGCTACAGTAGTCTAGTAGTTATGGTCATTGAGTCGTGGTTGGAGTGTCCTGAGTTATAGCCTTAATGCCACTGAAGACTCGCCCATGGCCTGATGCACGTTAAATCTGTTGATGCTCAATATCTTTCGTTGGAATTAGATTGGAAGCTGTTTAGAGAGAGAAACGCCAGCTCTCATTCAGTGTCGTCCTTGTCACTTGATTATGCCCCTAAAATTACGAGATCCACCTCAAAAACTCTCTTGCTGCCTTATAAAGCAACGTTAATAAACATTCACTACCTCTCTCCAAAAGGGCTGGGTAGCTCAGTGGTCAAGGCATCGGATCGCGGCGGGCTTGTCATGAGTTCGAGCCCAGTACTACTTAAGACCCACCATGTAGAGAAGCGACGCACGTTAAATCTGTCGAGAGCTCAAAGTCCTCCGGTTGGTGGGGTGGGGTACTTAGGAGAGAGGGTGCCAGTTCAGGTGCCATTCTCGTCACTTGACCATGGTTCAAAATTACGAGGTCCATCGCCAAAAGCTTTCGAGTAACTTAAAGCAGCATTCACACCAAGGCAGTCAGCATCAAGCGTCTAGCCAATCAGAGACTTCATTTCGCCCGAGATGAAGCCTGTGATTGGCTAGCTGCTCAACGGTCGACGCTGACTGCCTTGGTTTGAATGCTGCTTAACAGTGCGACATTAATATTCACTCACTGACTGTGGCGTGAATAAACCATCAATAAATTTATTATAACATAAATTGTTCTATTCATTCGATCAATCGATTGATGGTATTCCGTGATTTTATTTTCAGTCATCTGCGCATATGTGTCCCTGATATAAATGAAAATGTAAGCAAGGTCTTGAGTATCTGCATTAAGATTTATTTATTCTTTTTTTGTTAACTGGTGCAACAATGCATTCTAGATTTCGCAATGCTGGTTATGAAAGACTCCGAGAGTATGTAAGTAAATAGTTTTTAATGGGTCTTCTTCATTTTATGTCATTATATGTATAGTAAGTATCCGGTTTATAGTTCCAACAAACTTTTCAGATGTAAAACTAATTAATAAAATTGTTAAATAGAACTGCATTTTTCCATTTATACATCATGTAATATGGAGCAATAGATAATTGAATGTCCTCATGAATCGAATCGACTAATTGATTAGTCCTTAATCCAGTTATCCGTTGAGAATAGCAGTCTTAAATAACTTCTAATACGTACACTACACTCGTCAAGTGCTTTAGTAATACGCTGAAGGGAATTAAATTTGAGTCTAAAATAGGTACTCAACAAAAAACTGTAAACGTAACTTCTAATGCACATTGACATTTCTGTCTTCTGATCAAAGCTATTATTTCACCTCTTCATAAATTCGAATAATCAACTTAAATTTTCGGTGAATTGCGGGTTGAAATAAAAATCCTCTTTTCAATTCTTATCAGTCTACACTATATTGAGTGAATAGTTTTACACTCAATTTTCTACGAAATGAGTACAAAACCTGGCATTAAATGTCTGCTACATTAATCGGATCAAAATTAGTCTAATTAAAATATCTAAATCTCTTAAAACTTACCAGTAAAATATTTTAAAATGTCGTTTAATCTTTCATGCTTTGCTACTACAATGCATCTACGATAAGGCTGTAAATTTTGCTTAGCGCTTTATATTGAGTTACTCGTCCAAAATTGATCCCAAATCTTGAAATTATATTCTAAGATATCGAAGCACGAAGTGTGTGTGTGTTGGAAGTGATCTAAAACTATGATTAATTGTTGAGGTAATATTTAGTATTTAGCATCACTATCCAGAGTGCCCTAGAATTTTTCTTGTGCGTTTAATTTTTAACGAGTGAAGTGCGAGTTTTAATTTGAAACGACTTATTTTTTTGTTAATGCTGTATTTAAAGCTTAAGAGAGCATTTAAAGTTTTGAATCTGGTAAAAATTTAATTCGATATTAGGTCAATAGAAATAAGTCTTTTGAAATCTGCTTTTGCAAACTCTTGTATTAATCTCGACTCTATTACATGGTATTTTTTTTTCAGCCGAATAATGGTGCTCTGGCTACAAGACTTGTACTGCAAGCTTTCTTTTTTTATTTCGCTATTGGAATTATACTTGCAATTGTTTCTCTTTTTGCGGAAAAAGTAAAGTTGTGGATGGCTCTCGTTCCTGCCTCGCTTTCTTTTTTATTGTTAGTTTGGGTACGTAATTCCAGATGCACTTTTTGCTAAAAAGTCTGAATCTAAGGTGATGACCTAGTGGTAACCAATCATCCGGGAATAATTAAGAAATGTTTCGAAATGTATTTCAAAGGAAGAATATAAGAATAGATTAAAAATGGCCAGCATCAATCGATAATGAATAGCATATATACAATAAAAATTGTATATTATAATATAATAGAACTTAACAGTAATTATATATAAAACTATTGGTTATAATGGAGCTCTTATAATCTATCTAATTGTGTTTTCTATCTAATTATAAATTAAACAATTATATAATATGTATTAAAATTAATGATAAATATCAATAAGGGCTGATAACTTGCAATATTCCAAAAACTGCGAGTTCCTTCAAGGAACATTAAGAAAAGATTATATATTAAACGGTAAAAATAAAGGGAAATATGAGATGTATAGCAATTAAAATCCTGGTAATTTTTCTTAAGGAATATATCCTTGTACTCTCAATTGTCTTGGAAAATATCCATATTAGGAAATAGCTCGACACGCAATACAAGACTGAAATAGTAGCTTGCGAAGAACAAATTTAACCGTTTCCATTGCATTTAAGTAGATCTAATTAAAATCGTCTAAAATAAGTAGGATTACCACGAAAAAAACTAGTAAAAATTGAGTCTAATATACGCTGTCTCCATTGCAACACGATACAATATCAAGGTAACCATATTGTAATGTTATCGCCCATCTTGGTGACCATGAACAAATTGGCACATAACACTACTATAACATTTTAGCACCAAGATTTAATTATACACAAGGTAAGGTTAGAAAACCAAGGTAATAA